>CM037873.1:41757529-41902529 GCA_021292105.1 Anadara kagoshimensis
GGTGTTTGATTGACATTGTCATTATTGTACATCACACTTAGTCACCATACCTGAAGGTGTATGATTGACATTGTCATTATTGTACATCACACTTAGTCACCATACCTGAAGGTGTTTGATTGACATTGTCATTATTGTACATCACACTTAGTCACCATACCTGAAGTGTTTGATTGACATTGTCATTATTGTACACCACACTTAGTCACCATACCTGAAGGTGTTTGATTGACATGTCATTATTGTACACCACACTTAGTCACCATACCGAAGGTGTTTGATTGACATTGTCATTATTGTACATCACACTTAGTCACCATACCTGAAGGTGTTTGATTGACATTGTCATTATTGTACACCACACTTAGTCACCATACCTGAAGGTGTATGATTGACATTGTCATTATTGTACATCACACTTAGTCACCATACCTGAAGGTGTTTGATTGACATTGTCATTATTGTACACCACACTTAGTCACCATACCTGAAGGTGTATGATTGACATTGTCATTATTGTACACCACACTTAGTCACCATACCTGAAGGTGTATGATTGACATTGTCATTATTGTACATCACACTTAGTCACCATACCTGAAGGTGTTTGATTGACATTGTCATTATTGTACACCACACTTAGTCACCATACCTGAAGGTGTATGATTGACATTGTCATTATTGTACACCACACTTAGTCTCCATACCTGAAGGTGTATGATTGACATTGTCATTATTGTACATCACACTTAGTCACCATACCTGAAGGTGTATGATTGACATTGTCATTATTGTACACCACACTTAGTCTCCATACCTGAAGGTGTATGATTGACATTGTCATTATTGTACACCACACTTAGTCTCCATACCTGAAGGTGTATGATTGACATTGTCATTATTGTACATCACACTTAGTCTCCATACCTGAAGGTGTATGATTGACATTGTCATTATTGTACACTACACCTAGTCACCATACCTGAAGGTGTATGATTGACATTGTCATTATTGTACACCACACTTAGTCACTATACCTGAAGGTGTATAATTGACTTTGTCATGATTGTACACCACTCTTAGTCACCATACCTGAAGGTGTGTAATTGACTTTGTCATGATTGTACACCACTCTTAGTCACCATACCTGAAGGTGTGTGATTGACATTGTCATTATTGTACACCACACTTAGTCACCATACCTGAAGGTGTTTGATTGACATTGTCATTATTGTACACCACACTTTGTCACCATACCTGAAGGTGTGTGATAGACATTGTCATTATTGTACACCACACTTAGTCACCATACCTGAAGGTGTGTTATTGACTTTGTCATGGTTGTACACCACTCTTAGTCTCCATAACTGAAGGTGTATGATAGACATTGTCATTATTGTACACAACACTTAATCACTATACCTAAAGGTGTATGATTGATTTTGTCTTTATTGTACATTACACTGAGTCACCATACCTGAATGTGTGTGATTGACATTGTCGTCATGGAAATACAAAAAGGGCTTAATTTCTGAAAAACGATAAACTATTGGTATAAGCATGTAAAATCGAATACTGTCGGTGTTAACATATGAATCATTTTGATACAGAACTGAAGGTCATGAATTCAAAAGTCAATGTAACTGATGTAATGTCGCTTTTTAAAATATATTGTAGCTAGGCCTTAGACAGATTAAATGTGTTTTTTTTCAAGGTCATGATTTCAAAGGTCAAGGTAACTGATGCAATTTTGTAACCATTTTAGCTGGTTTAAATATATTGTAGCTAGATGTATTTTTTTAAGACTAGTAATGTTCAATTTTCAAATCTATTGGCATTTAGGCACAAACCTTGGGAAACGTTGATGTTCAATGTACTCATTGTAATTGACAATTAAACTACAGGAGATATGGGACATATCCTCAGGTGAGCGCTGGGGCTCATTGTAATTGACAATTAAACTACAGAAGATATGGGACATATCCTCAGGTGAGCGTTAAGGCTCATCGACCCCTTATTTGCTGAAGTATCATCATGTTTTGTATTGAAAGTGTGTTTTGCTCCATACGGCCCCATAGCCCATTTACGACAAAATTACATCATGTGTTAATCAGTCTTTGACCTTTATAACTTTGACTACTAGTAAGATATGGTCAATCCCGTTTAATTGCGTCCAATCACATAGGGTCACGATAATATGAGCATGGTATTAAGAATGTGCAACAGCTCAATTCAACAAGCGTTCCAGACTTCAGTTGTTTTATCATTATTATTAATATTATTATTATTTAATGCAGTACATTTTGTAAATACTATAGCTATAACTGTAATTAAATTTATTATAAGATTATAACAAGTTCTAACTTGTCTTAATGTTATTACATGTATTGTTACACTTTGTATGTAGATAATGTCAATCTGCCATTGTAAATACATGTATGTATTTTATAATATGTCCTCATGTACCACTCAATGCGAGTGGCTGAAATGTTTTGATGAATATATTGAAATTGAATTGAACAATCATTCGTAAGATTAGATCATCTTTGACTTAAAGCTGGCAAATTTGACAATATGTTATTGTACTAAAATACGTCAAAGCCTCGTTGCAGTCCCCTCCAACCAACTCATCCCTCCTTCCCGTCTTACCAGAAACGCCCACAGTCTCTTTTTAGGCAAATACAAACAACACAATTCCTTTTTTCAACTTACCATCATACAGTAGAACAGGCTTCCAGACAATGTTGTTTCACAGACTTTAATCAGTTCAGGCTGGCAGTGAACAAATCACATTACCTCAGGCCCAAAACATCAAATTTCTTTTATCTTTTATTTGTACAACTATTACTTAAATCTTACTTGAACTAATTTTTAATCTACCATCTTTTTCAAACTTTAAAAATTTTCACACTATATTCTTATACTCTTTATTTTTACTAGCAGTACACCCAACTCAGAGTATTCTGTAAGGAGGGAGAGTTGTAAGGAGAGATAAATAGAGATAGTTTCAACAAAAAAAAATAAAAATATATTGAGCTTAGAGTGATCTGTGATCTTCAAAATGGCACCTTACATTCAAGAAGATCTTGAAAACTAACAAAATTATTCACGTTTTAAATTAGACCGATTTAACGACTGCCATAATGTCTGCATGTTGACTGTCGTTGGTTGAATGTTGCTTATGTCGCATCAGCAATTTTTCAGCTATTCGCGACGAGAACTGTTTTATTAATCTTTACGGATTAATCTATGAACAATTTTGTTATGCCTGTGAAGTGCAAGTGTGTTGTATGGTCTGTCTTGTACTTGCGCGCACTCAGGGCGACTTTAACGTGCTAGTTCACAGAGTCAGTACGCTGCAGACAAGGTACCACTCCCCAGTCCATTATATTGGTAATCAGTAAAGGCCAACAGCAAGAAAAAATTCACTTTCCCACATGTGGCCCGAGCGGGACTTGAACTCACAGCGGTGAGTGACCATGGATTTGAAGACTGACGTCTTGTCCACTAGGCCAACGGTACCTCCTGCATGTTGCCGGTTGGTCAAAAGACCAAAAGGGCTGATTTAAGTTTAGAAAAAACTTAGCTAAGAAATGATTGTGAAACCGGACCAGGCAGATTGTCACATATAAAGATAGATGTAGCTGTCACTATAAGAGCAAACACTAAATCTTTGTATAATATCATTTAAAGGGTTTAGAAGAACATTTTATGTCTCACTAATAGCAATTGACGTATCGCCGGCCATGCCCATAATGTTCCGTCAAATGACTGGATGCTTGATTTACACCCAAAAAGGATGAAAACTCAATCTGAATAGCGCCATTTAATGACGTCACTGACACTAGTACGTTATTAGTTGCCGTGACGCAGCTTTATTACCGTGATGGCGGCCAGTGTTGGAACATTGTGGGTGTGACCGGCGACACGTCAATTAAAGCATTTCTAGCAATATGTACATGTTTGTTTTAAATTAACTCGCAACAATGACTTTTTAAATAAATACTTGTATTGTAATTATGTAATTATATATATCTCATAATTTGAAACAATGACACTGTTTTAATTGTATTTGTAATTATTTATATCAATGATACTTTTTAAAATAAAAATTTGTATTGTAAATATGTTGACTTTATGTATGGAATTGGTGTTGCTTTATGCAAAATAAACATCTATGGGTATTAATAAAAAAAATCATAATTTTACTGGCTTAAAATGGTATGGTAATTTTGTATATATTACATCATTTAATCACAAGTTAAACAATAACTTTTAATAATTTCATATAAAAAATCATCTTGGTTCTATTATTAAGTTGAGTTAAGTAATGGTATTTAACGTCCCGGTCTAGAAAATTTTACTTATATCGAGACGTCGCCAGCTATAGGCGAAGGTGCAGAAATTTTGCCTGTGCGTTGCGCTGATGGCATTATACATCAAGGTTCTTTAGCGTGCCAAGCCCATTGTGACACGGGGCCTCGTTTATTTTAAGTTCCCATCCGAAAGAACCGTGACTTTCATTTCGTAATGTCGAGTGCTTGGCGAAAGAACATCACTACCCACTCTTAAGTCTTGGGTCAGACTCGGCCGGGTTTCGAACCCACGACCTCCCACTTACGGAGCGAGCACTCTACCAAATGAGCTACCGCAGTGGTTCATAGATATTTTGATTTTTACAATTTTGATTCGATCTCTTCTGGGCGGAATTGACGTATCGCCGACCACGCCCACAATGTTCCAACACTAGCCGCCATCACGGTACCAAAGCAGCGTCACGTCAACTAGTGTCAGTGACGTCATTAAATTGCGTTGCGCTATTCAGGCGGTCATTTGACGTAACATTGTGGGCGTGGCCTGAGATATGTCAATTTAATCCAAAACAGCTGCCTAGTGATGCGAAAATTTAAACAGGGTTTGGTTGGTTGAATGTCGCCTAACGTCGCATCAGCAATTAATTTTTTCAGCTATTCGCGACAATAACTATTTTATGAATCTCTGTGGATTACTCTATGAACAATTTTATATGCATGTGAAGTGCGAGTGTGTTTTGTGGTCTGCCTTGTACTAGCGCGCACTCAGGGCGACTTTAACGTGCACGTGCTAGGTCACAGAGTCAGTACGTCACAGACAAACGTACCACTCCCCAGTCCATTATACTGATACCAGGTTAACCATTAAAGGCCAACGACAAGGCCAAATTATCATTTAAACGGTGTTCGGCAACTACTATGGTTCCAGGTAACTAACGATTTATCTTCAATAAAAAATCAAGTATCGTAATCTTAGTACTTATTTTGATATTCCTGTAAATAAAATCATTTCACCTATAAAACCTATGAGGTTTGTAGTTTTGAAATTGTATTACAAAAGAGGTATATACACAAACTGTTGGTTTTTTTTCGTAACAGAAAAGTCAAGGTGTTGTGTATACCTAAATGAACCTAAAATAGGTGTAAATCACACCTGGTCCGTCTGCATACTAATTGCTATCACACAGGTAAAACAGGTTGTCTTTAGGTGTGTGATTCGGGGTTTTACTCGATTATAATAATTGCACTTAATGCAATGCTCACAATTTGCATACGAAGCACAGATAAAGGGAGGGTATATGTGCATTGCTTGAGAAACAGTTTATTTTTCGGTATGTAAAGCAAAACACGAGGGCTGCAGAACAGTAATTTTTTTAAACATTTTATTAGGCGTTTATATTGTATAAAATTAAATACAAAATATTTAACATAGGCGCTTAATTGATAAATAAACGACTATCTAAGCTCCCTTAAACGACAGTAGCTCATTGAAGCCTAAGTCCCTAAACAATAGTGGGTCCTTGAAGCCTACCTCCCTGGAACAAAAGTAGTGGGTGAACAATCCAACCCTTGGTGAATTCTGCTTTACAAGGGTAGGAAGAGCCGACATATAGCTCTTGAAGCCTGGCTCCTTGGAACAATAGTAGGTCCTTGAAGCCTAGGTCCCTAATACAATAGTAGTTCCTTGAAACCTAGCTCCCTGGCACAAGAGTAGCTCCTTGAAGTCTAGCTCCTTGGAACAATAGTAGGTCCTGGGAGCCTAGCTCCCTGAACAAAAGCAGCACCTTGGACCCTAGCTCCCTTGAACAATAAAACCTCCTTGAAGCCTAGTTCCCTGAAACAATAGGTGCTCCTTAAAGCCTAGCTCCCTTAAACAATAGTAGCTCCTTAAAGCCAAGCTCCCTCGAGCAATAGTAGACCCCTAATGCCTAGTTCCCTTGAACAATAGTAGCTTCTTGAAGCCTAGCTCCCTTGAACAATAGTAGCTTCTTGAAGCCTAGTTCCCTTGAAGAATAGTAGCTCCTTGAAGCCTAGCTCCCTTGAACAATAGAAGCTCCTTGAAGCCTACTTCCTAGGAACAATAGTAGTTCCTTAAAGCCTAGACCCCTGGAACAAAAGGAGTTCATTGAAGCTTAGCTCCCTGTAACAATAATAGCTCCTTGAAGCCTAGCCCCTTTAACAATTGAAGCTCCTTGAAGAGCCCAACTCCCTGGAACAATAGTAGCTCTTGAATCCTAGCTTCCTGGAACAATGGTAGCTCCTTGAAGCCTAGCTCCCTGGAATAATAAAAGTTCCTTGAAACCTATATTCCTGGAACATTGACAACTCCTTGAAGACTTGCTCCCTGGAACAATAGGTGCTCTTTGAAACCTAGCTCCTTAGAATAATAATAGCTTCTTGAAGCCTTGCTCCCTTGAACAGTGGTAGCTCCTTGAAGCCTAGCTCCCTGGAATAATAAAAGTTCCTTGAAACCTATATTCCTGGAACGTTGACAACTCCTGGAAGATTTGCTCCCTGGAACAATAGGTGCTCTTTGAAACCTAGCTCCCTGGAACAATAATAGCTCCTTGAAGCCTAGCTCCCTTGAACAATAGTAGCTCCTTAAAGCCTAGCTGCCTGGAATAATAGAAATTCCTTGAAAACTAGCTTCCTGGAACAATAAGTGTTCCTTGAAACCTAGCTACCAGGCACAATAGTAGCTCCTTGAAGCTTACTTCCTAGGAAAAATAGTAGCTCCTTGAAGCCTAGCTCCCTTGAACAATAGGTGCTCTTTGAAACCTAGCTTCATGGAACAATAATAGCTCCTTGGTGCCTAGCTTTCTAGAATAATAAAAGTTCCTTCAAACCTATCTTCCTGGAACAATGGTAGCTCCTTGAAGCCTTTCTACCTGGATCAATAGGTGCTCTTTGAAACCTAGCTCCCTGGAACAATAGTAGGTCCTTGAAGCCTTGCTCCCTTGAACAATAGTAGCTCCTTGAAACCTACTTCCTAGAAACAATAAAAGCTTCTTGATGCCTAGCTCTCTGGAAAAAAAGTTCCTACAAACCTATCTTTCTGGAACAATGGTAGCTACTTGAAGCCTGTCACCCTGGAACAATAGGTGCTCCTTGAAACCTAGCTCCCAGGAACAATAGTAGCTCCTTAAAGCCTTGCTCCCTTGAACAATAGTAGCTCCTTGAAGCCTTGCTCCCTTGAACAATAGTAGGTCCTTAAAGCCTAGCTGCCTGAAACAATAGTGGCTCCTTAAAGCCTAGCTCCCTTGATCAATAGGTGTTCATTGAAACCTAGCACCCTGGAATAATAGAAGCTCCTTGAAACCTAGCTACCTGGCACAATAGTAGCTCCTTAAAGCCTAGCTCCCTTGAACAATAGTAGCCCTTAATGCCTAGCTCCCTTAAACAATAATAGTTCCCTTATGCCTGGCTCCCTTGAACACTAGTATCCCCTTAAAGCCTAGCTCCCTTGAACAATAGTAGCTCCTTGAAGTCTAGCTCCTTTTAACAATAGTAGCTCCTTGAAGCCTAGCTCCCTTGAACAATAGTAGCTCCTTGAAGGCTAGCTCCCTTGAACAATAGTAGTTCTTTGAAGCCTAGCTCCCTGGAACAATAGTAGCTTCTTGAAGCCTACTTCCTAGGAACAATAGTAGCTTCCTAAAGCCTAGCTCCCTTGAACAATAGAAGCTCCCTAAAGCCTAGCTCCCTTGAACAATAGTAGCTCCCTAAAGCCTAGCTCCCTCGAACAATAGTAGCTCCTTGAAGCCTAGAACTGTTTTGTAGTATATTATCCAACAGTGGTGAAGGCTGCACATAAGTTAATAATCCGGTGCTTGTTCATTATTTTTTGATAACTTTTAAAATGAATTCAATTTGTCATTTGTCATTTTACTAATTTTCTTTTACAATATACAAATGTCCTCCTGTATTTAGACATGAAAAAGCAGAAAATCCAGCAAAAATATGTTCCTTTTTTTCTTCTAGCTGTACCACTGTCTGAATAAAGAACGAGAAGTATCTATGGGCCGATGCAATTCCGATTTGTTCGTGGCATTGCCATGGCTACCATAACTAGGTCAAGGTGATCTAGGGGTGCAGAAATCTTAAACAAATCTTTTTCTCTGAAACCGTTGATTGGAGAAAATTCTGATGTGATATTTGCCTTCTCTAGGGTCTTAAGCCTATAGTTCATTTTGTGAAATATAGACAAAAAAATAGGTTACATGTTTTTGCACTTAATTTTGAAAATATCGTAAATAACTTCAAATTGTTACAACTTGATTATTTGACCAGATAATGACATGGGATTTTCAGTTTTGACATCTTCTTGTAATTACCTTCAAAATGGAGTCAAGGTAAATTGTGAAGGTCACGACCTAATTTTTTTTTACCTCTGATTTCAATTATTATCTGGAAAACTTTTTGTATAGACGTGTATATTAGAATGTTGCTGGTATTGATGTAATGATCATTTTGATGTATAGAAAAAGGTCATGGGTTCAAAGGTCAAGGTCACAGCTGCAAAACAATACCGAAATGAATAATTATCTCCAAAACTATAAACTTTTTGTATAGACATGTACATTAGAATATTGTAGGTATTGGTGTAACGATCATTTTGATATATAGATTCAGGTCATGGGTTCAAAGGTCAAGGTCACAGATGAAAAACAATGCCAAAATAGTAAATTATCTCAAAAACTATAAACATTTTGTAATGACATGTACTGTATTACCATAAATTCGGTGCACATGGAAAATGCAAGAATAAAGTCGTATTTTCCAACAAACTCACGAAAAAATTGTCAAAACTTAATACAAAATATACTGATCTAATAGGGAAAATATTTTTCATTTATAAAAAATGAACTTAATTCTGTACACAGAGCAATTTTTAAACTTTTTAACAAGACAACAAATATGTCAAAATTGTTCCTTCTATACCTTTTTACTTGGAACAACTATAAACGCTATGTCATAATTTGAATATTCGCGATGATCACACCTGGATAACATCCGAGCAACAATGACCTACCTGACCCAAATTGCCCTGATATAACTTTGAATAAGACACAATTAGCGTATAAAATTGATCAAATTTCCACAATTTTCGTAAAAATTCTGTATGTACAGAAGAACTGAACAATAATGTCTTTAATTAAAAATATAATTTGATTAGGTCAGTGCATTTAAAATGCATTTTATTGATAGTTTAATGAAAAAATTTTCATTAAAAGAAATAAAGAATACAAACAACGTGCAATCAATTTATGGAAATACAGTATATTAGTATGTTGTAGGTATTGGTGTAACGATCATTTTGATATATAGATTAAGGTCATGGGTTCAAAGACCAAGGTCACAAATGCAAAACAATACCAAAATGGTTAATTATCTCAAAAACTATAAACTTTTTGTAAAGACACGTATAAAAAAATATTGTAGGTATTGGTGTAACGATAATTTTGATATATAGATTCATGTCATGGGTTCAAAGATCAAGGTCACAGATGCAAAACAATACCAAAATGGTTAATTATCTCAAAAACTATAAACTTTTTGTAAAGACACGTATAAAAAAAATATTGTAGGTATTGATGTAACGATAATTTTGATATATAGATTCAGGTCATGGGTTCAAAGAGATCAAGGTCACAGATACAAAACATTGTCGAAATAGTTAATTATCTCCAAAACTATAAACTTTTTTGTAGACATATATATATAAGAATATTGTAGGCACAATGGTAATTATGATATATGAGTAAAGGACATTGGTTCAAAGGTCAAGGTCATGGATAGGAACAAGTACTAATATGGTTATTTATCTGAAACACTATAAACTTTTTGTATAGACATGTATACTAGAATATTGTTGGTATTAATTTAACGATCATTTGATGTATAGAAAAAGGTCATGGCTTCAAAGGTCAAGGTAACAGATGCAAAACAATACCTAAATGGTTAATTATGTCAAAAACTATAAACTTTTTGTGTACGCATGTATATTAGTATGTTGTTGGTATCGATGTTACGATCATTTTGATGTAGAAAAAAAGGTCATGGGCTCAAAGATCAAGGTCACAGATGCAAAATAATACCGAAATGGTTAATTATCTCCAAAACTATAACCTTTTTGTAAAGACATGTATATATAAATATTGTAGGTATTGGTGTAACGAACATTTTGATATAGAGATTCAGGTCATGAGTTCAAAGATCAAGGTCACAGATGCAAAACAATACTAAAATGATTAATTATCTCCAAAACTATAAACTTTTTCTAAAGACATGTATATGAGAATATTGTAGGTATTAGTGTAACGATCATTTTGATATATAGATTAAAGTCATGGGTTCATAGGTCAAGGTTAACGTTACAGATGCAAAACAATGCCGAAATGGTTAATTATCTCCAAAACTATAAACTTTTGTATAGACAAATATATTATAGATTATTGTAGGTAATGGCACAATGGTAATTTTGATATATGAATAAAGGGCATGGGTTCAAAGGTCAAGGTCATAGATAGAAACAAGTATTGAAATGGTTATTTATCTGAAACACTATAAACTTTTTGTATAGACATGTATATTAGAATATTGTAGGTATTGACGTAACGATCATTTTAATGTAGAAAAAAGTCATGGGTTCAAAGGTCAAGGTCACAGATGTAAAACAAATAAAAAGGGTTAATTATCTGCAAAACTATAAACTCTTTGTAAAGACATGTATAAAAGAATATTGTAGGTATTGGTGCAACGATCATTTTGATATATAGATTAAGGTCATGGGTTCAAAGGTCAAGGTTACAGATACAAAACAATGCCGAAATGGTTAATTATGTCCAAAACTATAAACTTTTTTGAAGACATATAGATATTAGATTATTGTAGGTAATGGCACAATGGTAATTTTGATATATGTATAAAGGTCATGGGCTCAAAGGTCAATGTCATAGATAGGAACAAGTACTGAAATGGTTATTTATCTAAAACACTATAAACTTTTTGTATAGACATGTATAATAGAATAATGTAGGTATTGCTGTAACGATCATTTTGATGTAGAAAAAAAGTCATGGGTTCAAAAGTCAAGGTCACAGATGCAAAACAATACATAAAAGGTTAATTATCTGGAAAACTATAAACTTTTTGTATAGACATGTAGACTAGAATATTGTTGGTATTGATTGAATGATCATTTGATGTATAGAAAAAGGTCATGGCTTCAAAGGTCAAGGTCACAGATGCAGAACAATATCGAAATTTAATTATGTCAAAAACTATAAACTTTTTGTGTAGGCATGTATATAAGAATAATTTAGGTATTGGTGTAACAATCAATTTGATATATAGATTAAAGTCATGGGTTCAAAGGTCAAGTGCATAGATGCAAAAGAATACCGAAATGGTTAATTATCTCAAAAACTATAAACAAACTTTTTCTATAGACATGTATATTAGAATATTGTAGGTATTGGTTTAACGATCATTTTAATGTAGAAAGAAATGTCATGGGTTCAAAGGTCAAGGTCACAGATGTAAATTATACCGAAATGGTTATTTTTCTCAAAAACTATTATGTTCATGTATATAAGAAAATTTTAGCCATTGGTTTAACAATCATTTCATACTTTTGTTTTTACTTGTTAAGCTGTTTATAAATTATGTATTATAGCTAGACTTTAGATATATGATATAGTATTCTTATGACAAGTTATGATGAATTTGAAAAAAAAATCCTTGCATATAATTCACCCTTATTGCTGAAAATTAGGACATTCTCTTTAATCACTTGTAATGTTATTGACCATTGAACCTCTGCATGATGTATGTGCTTGGCCTCAGGTGAGCGTTAAGGTCCATGGGCCTCTTGTTTTAATCTTATTTCAGGGGGGGGGGAGAATGCCCCTTGGACACCCCTTGCCTAGCATTGACGCATTGGCACCAGGCCTTTCATTCCTTTCTGGCTACGCCACTGTCTAATCTTTCTTCTTAAAAAATTACAATAAGAATATTGTACGTTTTCTTGAATATCTATGGGTACCATAAACATAATTGGTGATGTTCAAACATCTTTAGCCAAAACTTTATGTGATATGTATAATAGATAAAAGCGTTTTATTAACTTGTAACCAATATTCTTACTTTATAATTTTTGTTTTACTATGTTATGTGTAAATAACTTTTAACTCGTGTTTCATAAGTCTTTTAAGGCTGGATGTTATTATTTTATGTAATATTTTAATATGTATATTATGTTTTATAACATGTGACATACAGAATAATACATGGTGAAATCCATATCATATGCCATACCTGACCGAGACCCCCCTCCCAATTTCAGACCGAGGGCTTTAGTCCGAGGTTTGATATGGGTCGAGGTCTGATATGGCATATGATATGGATTTCACTATGTTTTATTCTGTTTATTATAAAAACGGGGAATCTAGCTCAATTTGAACTAGTTAAAATAAAACTTAAAACTCAAATAAAGTTGACAAATTTATTCTATGTCGGAATTGTGACCTGGGCTATCCAACGGTCACTTCCAGACTGACGCTAACCATAAAACAAAATACAAACAACGCAATAAAAAAATTACCTGGTCGTCATGGAAACTAAGCACTATAAAATAATAAGTAAATAATGTCACAGGTAAAGTCTTACCCGGAAAGTCCTAAACAAAAGAATGACTTATTTTCCAACTCTAGGTGAAATCCTTAATGACTTAAAAGTCTTGATTAATCCGTTGTGTAATATTAGATTGGTCTAACGCGATTAAGATAAAACATGAAGGAAAACAGTAAATTTATAGAAATAATTCGAAACTAGTGATTTAATTAAAATATTTGATCGTGGTTAAAAAAAACGTTAAGTTTTGCACTGTCACAATATCCCTCTTCTCCGAGAAGTTTGGTCTCCAAACTTGAATCTAAGTAACATGTTAAACTATTTAAATATAATACGGCTTTGCGTATATTGTAGCCACTCGGGATCTTTCAGATGCACATTTGGAGATGACAAAGCTTCTGATGAAATTATGTGAATTGGTTTTCCATTCGAATCCACATACGGAGTGTAAGGCTGGTTTCTTGTCCTTTGAGTTCCTGGCGTACCATCATTGCATTTTTCCTGACGTGTATTCACCTTCTGCTTTAAAGAATCCATTTGAATGATAAAATGCATATTTTCTTCTAAGACGCGGCCTAATTTTTCCGACAATCTTTCGTTTTCAATGCGAAGTCCGAATATATCCTCATTTAATTCCTCTGTTATTTTCAATTGATCATTTCTCTGTTCCTGTAGGTGTTTTATTATTTGCCGTGAATGAATATTTTCCTTATTACAACGGTCCAGACTGTTTATTGTGGTTTTTAGTTTCTCCGTTGTACTGACCAAAGTTTTCTCTAACTGTAAATTTACGGCTGTATTTTCCTTAATTTGAATATTAAGTGCGACCCTTTCTTGTTTAAGTCTTTTGAAATTGTCGGAAAGAAGATCCAAATCATCGTTCCTAGAATTTACACTAAAGAACTGTTGAAAATCTTTTTCGCCGATTTTTGAAAAAGGAAGATTTTGCACAAATTTCTTTTTGTCTAAATACTTTGTTAGTCTTTGTCTATCACGTGCTTTCTACTTCCATGATCTACGTTTTCTTTTTCCTTTGCTCACAACAATGTGATTTATCTGTGGTGTCCTGTGATAGTTGATAGTGTGATTTTGCACAGTTTCTGACCAGCAACATCTGGCATAATGTCCAAGGCGTCCACAACGGAAACAACGGGCGTGTTTAGCTTTACATAGCCCCACATGTCTGGCGTTGGACAGAAATCCGCATTTGTAACATGGGTTCCAAGGAATATTGTCCACTTGTCTCCACCTAGAAAAAGCATCCATTTTAAGACATCATTGTTCCACAAAATTCTGTAAATTAAGTCCTGTTTTGTATCGGGATCTTGTAGTGCAGCTTGGCTTATGCATCAATTTGCGGCAAACTGCCCCGGTTTCTCGCACCACTTGCACAACGGGGAATCTAGCTCAATTTGAACTAGTTAAAATAAAACTTAAAACTCAAATAAAGTTGACAAATTTATTCTATGTCGGAATTGTGACCTGTGCTATCCAACGGTCACTTCCAGACTGACGCTAAACATAAAAAAAATACAAACAACGCAATAAAAAAAATTACCTGGTCGTCATGGAAACTAAGCACTATAAAATAATAAGTAAATAATGTCACAGGTAAAGTCTTACCCGGAAAGTCCTAAACAAAAGAATGACTTATTTTCCAACTCTAGGTGAAATCCTTAATGACTTAAAAGTCTTGATTAATCCGTTGTGTAATATTAGATTGGTCTAACGCGATTAAGATAAAACATGAAGGAAAACAGTAAATTTATAGAAATAATTCGAAACTAGTGATTTAATTAAAATATTTGATCATGGTTAAAAAAAACGTTAAGTTTTGCACTGTCACATTATCATAAACTTAAATTTTTTACCATTTAAAACAAATACATGCATTAATTACAGACATTGATCAAGAATATAACACAAAGTTCAACTTGGCGACAATTAGACTATTAAGACTAGTTTAAATGCATTCGCATAATATTGCTTCGCGGGCGACCTTTATTTATAAGTAGTAAGGATGCCATCGAAGGATTTTTTTAAAGTCAATTTACTATCCTTTAGTCTCTCGGTTTTTCGTAAAAATCTCTAAAACGAAACTTTTCATTGTAAAAGTAAAATCGTACATTTATCATATAATTCATGCCGTAATTAATTCTTTATATTTCTGTCCTAAAACTTTTCTCAGTTTTGCCCCATACTCAGTAAATTTTGGTCAATTTTGAGCAACGGCTATTTTGTCAAAGTCCTACATTTCGGTCGAAACCATTTCGGACAGAGAAATATTGATCTAATTTGCATAAGAAATACTATTCGACAATATGTTGATACGCAATACTACACATGATTGACAAGGACGGATATTGTTTTCATAAATTTGTTTATAAAATTACTCAAAATTGTTTAAAATCAATAGTTATTAATATACTTATGGTGTTATAATGTTGCATGTACGAGTACGTCATGTACTAAAAATTTTTGTTTACAAGATTTTTGTACGAAATAGCATTCTTGCCACAATTCGCGTGCAAATCATTATTTGAGACAACGTTCTCTCTCTCTCTCTCTCTCTCTCTCTCTCTGTGTGTGTGTGTGTGTGTGTACCATAATTCTTACTGAAATTCATTTATGAACGGTGATACTAAACCTTAACAAACTTGAAACAATTCACGTACAAATCATTATTTGAGACAATGCTCTCTCTCTCTCTCTCTTTTTCTCTCTTTCTCTCGTTCTACCATTATTCTTAAATGGTAAATTATGGTAACTAATTAAACTTATAAATCGTGTGTACGGATAATTAGAAAAACTGCAAGAACTTTGTCAAATCTATTTGGTGGTTGGCAAGAACTACCGTATTCATGATCAAGTGTACACGTGTTGTAAAAGTCGGTCAACTTTGACTTTAGCAATTTGGTAACCAAATTATAATAGTAGAGG
This sequence comes from Anadara kagoshimensis, assembly GCA_021292105.1. Lineage (NCBI taxonomy): Eukaryota > Metazoa > Mollusca > Bivalvia > Arcoida > Arcidae > Anadara > Anadara kagoshimensis. The sequence goes on from CM037873.1 coordinate 41,773,414, forward strand.
TGTATGTTAACAATTATTTCTGATCGTTGTAGCAGAAAATATGAATCTTCGCCCTCGAGAAATATATCTTGTTGCGGGTATGTTCATATCTCCCTCACTCAAAGGCAATAAATGTATAATATCTGGCTAACGGAAGATGTTCTTTTTCAGTGTAAGTGAAGTTTAGTAACATTTTTAAAAGAGGCTTATCCTGTTTAAAATCCTTATTCTACCTCCCTGTGGTGAACAGTGGGGTAACAGTTATGTCATATACCATTTTTTGAATGTGTTCTATGATTGAATTTAAAAATTGATATATGACAGCTATATAAGTTTTATATAACGGAAGAGGTTCTTTTCTTTAAATAAAAATAAAATGTATATATACAAAATAAAATAATAATAATAATAATAATAATAATAATAATAATCATCATCATCATCATCATACACATATTAATTCATTTTCAGCCTAAATAACACTTAACATAGAACAGACTTTAACTGAACACCTATTGTTTATAATGTGTGAACAAGGGATTTCAATTCTATAGGTAATTAATAACTACAACTAGTATGCAATATGAAAATGATTGAGGATGAGTTCCACTTTTTACTAGTGTGTCCAGCATATCGACATTTACGTTTACGATTGTTACCAAAATATTTTAATAGCTGGCCATCGTTATATAAATTTAATACTTTACTTACTTCTAATTCTTAATGTTTATTATCAAAATTATCAAAATATATTCATGCTGCTTGGAACCATAGAAAAGAGTTATTGACAAATTGATAATGTTTATTCGTAATTATGGTTTTGTATTGTATTGTTTTATGCTAAGACCACTTTCAATGTTAAAACTATTCTGCCGCTATCGTATTTATTATGAATATATGTTGGGCTATAAGCTCGTTTTTCTTTATGCCAATAAATACTATTATTATTATTAATAAAAGTGGGACAAACAGGATATAACCATATTGAACAGAACTGAGCAAACAACCAGGGGTCAGTTGTTCGAAACCTGATTACTTTAATCAATTGATTAGTTAAAAATTGAATTTTGCATAATTCAATATATATTGTAAACTTATTGTTGAAAAGTCGGAAAAAAAAAACATGCATCAAACTAAAGCATTTTGTAATAAAACTATCGAATTTGGTAATAGTAATGGTATTCTATTTTTTATAATAATAATAATAATAATAATAACTTTATAAGCATAAAGCAAATTACATGCTTGTAGCTTAACTACAATATTGGATTGATGGCGGCAGAATACAAATATGAAAACTATGGAGGTGGAAAACTAAATATAAATATTTGTAATAAATGACATATATAAAAACAAAAATAAGTATCACACAGTAGAGTTATACTTATAATGAATATAGATAATAAATATTAAAAAAATTAATAATTTTATCCATGTTTTAAATTTCTGCTTATCACTGATTAAACTAATCAAACATCAAACAACTGGGTCCTGCTGGCGGAGTGATAAAAACGTAAACAGAAAGACCTGTCCGCTTGACCTTTGATTTAACCATTCATCACGTACTAGTATAGGAAAACATCTTTGACCTGTCTGTTTGACCTTTGATTTAACCATTCATCACGTACCAGTATAGGTAAACATCTTTGACCTGTCTGTTTGACCTTTGATTTAACCATTCATCACGTACCAGTATAGGTAAACATCTTTGACCTGTCTGTTTGACCTTTGATTTAACCATTCATCACGTACCAGTATAGGTAAACATCTTTGACCTGTCTGTTTGACCTTTGATTTAAATATTTATCACGGACCAATTACATCTATGTATAGGGAGCACATGTGCTTAATTAATGGAATAAAGATTGAATTGAATTGAATATTTTGAAAACATCATGAGATATACTCACCTCATAGTGTAACTATAATAACATTTATCTAACATTAGACTAGTTTTTCTACGAAATACAAGTTTCATCAAACACGCATGATACAGAATCTTGTGGTGATACAACATTGGCGGTAAAGTGCACGTGCACGTTCTCATTGTGACGTCAATAGGGATAACATAACATAGTTCAGTGGTTTTCTGTGGTAAAATGTAATTTTCACATTATGTATTTTTTTTTATTATTATTTTAAATAACCTAATAGGAAATGTTAAATAAAATATCATATGCACAGTGTGTAGGTACAACCTTTCGTATCAGGTCTCGTCTTTTTTTCATAGCTGTATCACTACTCGTAGCGCAAGCGCGACTCGTAGTGATACGGCTACGAAAAAAGGACTCGACCTGATACTGAGGGTTGTACCTACACACTGTGTATATAATATGTATTTGTATTAACCTGAATCCACACTGTATGAACGGAACTGTACGCAAAAAGGTAGCTACTGTTCGTCGAAGCGAGAAGAAGGTGGATCGGGAGACACGAGGTTGTTGATTATCTATCTTTCTAGCTCAATTTTAATGGATTTAGTTTATCCCTTTTATTTAATCCATCTTCACTATATAAAGCTTTAGTGGTAGCCATATGCTCTCAGAAAAGTGTCAACTTATATAACTTGATAAATATGATGATGAACATCATCAAACGTCGAGCCCTCTAGTTAAATGATGTAAAATACGTATTATTTCACATTGTATGTTCCATTATCAGTACCTATATGTAGAAAAATATTCTTAGATTCCCTAACTCATGTACAGAATGTTACAAAACTCGTATTTACAATGAAAAAGCAAGTTTTCCTTCCGTGGTCGAAAGTTAAAACTGTACCGGTAGTTTTCAACATCTGTATTGTTTCTGTACCGGTAGCTTCTTTTCTCTTCCACGCCATCCATGCGAGTTAGATGGAATTTTCAGTTTGATACTAGAAATTTTTGTAATTCAATTATAAATTATAAATCATGCTTTTCTATTGAAACAAAATATGCTATGGACAATATTAAAGACCAATAGCCCCTTAATTATAGTACATTAAAATATATCGTATACTGTAGCATGTTTTTTGGCAATTTATTACTCAAATTTCCATATTGCAAGAACTGAGGGGTGATAGCTATAATATAGAAATATTATTAAACGTAAGCTACTATTCGCGACGAGAACAAGATTATTACCCTCTGAGAATTAATCTATGTGCGTGAGATTTGTTAGTGTGTTTACTATCAGTCATTAGCAAGGAATTTAGCTGTATGGTCATTGCAAGGATTAAGACAGGAGTGGACAAGAGACTCAGGAAGGAACATGCAGTATTTAGACCAAGAAGAGTAACTTGAGACAACAGAGCATCCTCATAAAAATGCTGGAACAAGCAAATGAATTCAGAACTCCAATATACACATACTTTGTGGACTTTGAAAAGGCATTCGACTCGGTGCACAGGAAGAGCATTTGGACGATAACGAAGAGCTATGGGATTCCAACCAAAATCACTAATGCTATAAGAGGGATGTATGAGTGATTCGAATGTGATGTCATTAAAGACGAAACATCAGAGTGGTTCGCTATTAAAGGTGGTGTAAAACAGGATGTGTAATATCAGGCTTTCTTTCTAATAGTTATAGATTGGATGATAAAGAAAACAACAAATGGAGTGAGAAGAGAAATAAGAAGTGACTTTACAGCATTATTGTTAGGTCCTGGGTTTGCGGAAGATAGCACTTTTATCCTCCAAATTCTAAGACCTGAATGATAAGGCTAGGAAATGACTAAAGAGGCATCAAAGATAGGGCTTAAAATAAATTCAAAGAAATAGACTTAGAAGGATTTGGAACACCAAATTATTGGAAAAAATACAAAGATGCACCTATTTAAGACCTTAGTAGGACCAGTATTATTTTATGAAAGTAAAACGTGAAAAATAACGAAGATGAACACCTCTTACAAACGGCTTCCAAACATATTGCCTCAGAAGGATACTAAGAATAAGATGGCAACAGAAAATACCTAATGAAAAAATATTGAAAACAGCTAGACTTAACAACATAAGCTATATGATCAGGAGAAGAAAGTGGAACTGATTCCGGCACATACTAAGGAAAGAGGGAACAAATGACTGAAAGACAAAACTAGGGTGGCAGCCAGAGGGAAAAAAGGGAAGACGTAAGTCCACATGGAGAAGAACAACAAAAAAGGAAAGAAACGCTGCTGGATGGAGTAGATGGTCGAAGCAACAACGAAGGACAGACAAAAATGGAAGGATAGCGTTGAGGCATTATGCGCCTTCTGGCGCAGAGAACATTAGTTTTCATTGTACTAGCGCACACTCAGGGCGACTTTAAGGTGCGAGTAGTTTTAAACTTAAGTTCAAGCTCAATGTCATAAAAAATAAAAATGTATGACGACTATTTGCAGTAACAACAATGGTAAGAAACCATTTGTTTAAATGAAAGTATTTTATTTTACGACAATCTTTTTTGGCCAAAGCAATATCACAAGTTTAACAGGAGTTGAGTTGAGTAAATGTGTTCTACGTCCCAGTCATGAATATTTCACTTTATATTAAGAAATCGCCAGCTATAGGTGAAGGTGCATACATTTTTCTGTGCGTTGCACTGATGGCAATTTACAGCAGGGTTCTTTAAATTTATCGCGCCAAGCCTACCATGACACGGGACCTTGTTCATTTTAAGTTCCCATCCGAAAGAACCGTGACTTTCATTTCGTAATGCCGAGTGCTTGGCGAAAAAAAGTCACTTCCCACTTCCAAGTTTTGGGTCAGACCTGGTCGGGGTTCGAAGCAACGACCTCCCACTTACGGAGTGAGCACTCTACCAACTAAGCTACCACAGGGCTTATGTTTAAAAGGAAGTGGTGGCTGTATTACCATAATACTTGCACAACTAATACGATAAAATCATATGGTAGCATAATAAGCATAAAAATACTAAAAATCTCTGACTGGAAAAAGAGAAATTTCCCCAGTATCCTAGAGAGACTGAAGTTAAAGTAGCACAATAAAAACTACCGGTACAGACAAAATATAAGCTACCGGTACAGTAACATCTTGTCAGTCATGTCGTTTGAATCAATATTTTAAATGTTTCTGTGCCAAGGTAGATTTTGTAACTATATAGACTGATTGAAAAAAGGGGTTGTTTTCATTATGTATTTTAAAATTCTCGGATATTTTCGATTAAATGAGCATAAATCTACATTTTAGATAGGTCCAGCGTTGCTCAAATACGTGTTCATGACTGTTCTTAATGGAATATTTAATTTATTTTGAGATTCTAAAACATACAAATACGCCCAAGAAGAAGATAGAGAACAACTGCTTATTTACCGTATTTGATTTACGCAACAAGAAAATAAGAAACAATTTACTCGTTGACCTAATTGTCTCTCGCTTCGCCGAACAGTAGCTACGTTTTAGCGTACAGTTCCGTTCATACACTGTGGAATCGTAGCACTACCCATTTATCTATGTGAATATTCCCAATGAAAGGTCAAACGGACAGGTCAAAGTTGTTTACCTATACATTTATGTATAGGTTGGTTGGTTGAATTTTGCTTAACGCCGCATCAGCAATTTTTCAGCTATTCGCGACGAGAACTATTTAATTATTCTCTATGGATTAATCTATGATTAATCTATGTATGTGAAGTGCGAGTGTGTTGTATGGTCTGCCTTGTACTGGCGCGCACTCAGGGCGACTTTACCGTGGTAGCTCACAGAGTCAGTACGCCGCAGACAAGCGTACCACTCCCCTAGTCCATTATACTGATACCAGGTGAATCAGTAAAGGCCAACGGTAAGGAAAATTCACTTTCCCACATGTGGTCCGAGCGGGATTCGAACTCACAGCGGTGAGAGACCCTGGATTTGAAGACTGACGTCTTATCCATCAGGCCACCGCGCCCTCACATTTATGTATAGGTGACATATATCACAACCTTTAATGACATTATTTTTTTCGTTATCGATGAAAGTATGAATAACAATAGCCAGTCCAAATTATACATGAACGACTTGCCAATATTTTTTCAATAACTTAAAAAAATATCAAATATCTTTTTTAAATCAAAAATATATTTTAAAAATTGAGGTGATACCGGATATTATGTGAAAATATTGTAAAAATTCATAAGATATTTATTGAAATATAGATCATTGAAAATTGGGTGTAAGATTTTGCCAGCCCGCCTACACATTTTATACCCCTTCCATCGATAACGAAAAAAAAAGAATTGTAATTTTTTAAATGTATTGGGTGGACCGTCCTATATGAATATTCCAATTGAAAGGTCAAGCGGACAGGTCATGTTGTTTGCCTATTTTAGTAGTGTATCCCCGTATGTGTACATATATATTTGTTGCACGATACCCCGGATTGACGCTGTAATTTTTTTTCAAAGTAGAGGCAAACATGAAATACTTAAATTTTAAAGATGAACTCATCCCTAAAACCTGTGTCTATTTCTAAATACAGATTGATACGATCACTGCCTATTTTCACATCTTGGTCGGACAAGACCGGGGTTCGAACCCACGATATTCCACACCATGACGGTACGAGCCCTCAACCAATTCAGTTAACTCATTGGTATAGAAACCAAAAATAAGTGTTTTGAATATTAATTTTACTGCTATTAATAATTATTCGTTAAAACGTGTGCACGCGCGCACTACCCCTGTGTGTGTGTGTGTGTGTGTGTGTGTGTGTGTTTGTGTGTGTGTGTGTGTGTGTGTGTGTGTGTGATCATAATTACAGCTAGTCCGACTAATCAGTCCACTAAACCCTCTTTTTGATTTTTGACTTGTTGGATGTTGGTGGTCTGACAGCTTCCATTATTGAATTCTTGAAATTGACGGAAACGGCATAAAACGAAAACATGCGTCAATAGCTTCCAGTATTTCCTTACCTGATACATGCTAGCAACATTGAACAGTTCCTAAATCATTATTCTACCGACCCATGGATCCGTGAATGTGTGACTGGGGCATATTCGTGACAATTTTTGAACATGTTCAAAATTTGACCACGGATCAAACAACCGTGGAATATATACTTACTAAACAGTATTAATACGTACTTATCCGTTCTAGTCCCATCAGCCCGTGCTTATTAGTAAGCCCGAACTCGTCAAGAGTTTACACGTTAAGTTACGGTTAACTACGTAAGCCAAGCTCCGAAACAGCGCCCACCTCCTAGCTCCGTATGTACGTAAGCCCGAATTCCAAGCTCCGAACAGCAGCCAGCATTCTTGTCTCTGTTATGACCGCTGCAGACAGCCCTTCTGAACATTTCTGAAGTTAAGATTGTAGTAAAATCACTGCCATATATACATGTAGTAAGAAATGTACACAAGTTGTAGTAAGGACACACTGTATGTAGTAAAATCAGTGCTAGATGTAGTAAGAAATATACACCAGTTGTAGTGAGGACACGTCATATGTAGTAAAAATCACCGCTATATGTAGTAAGAAATGTACACATGTACACCAGTTGTAGTAAGGACACGTTATATGTAGTAAAAATCACCGCTATATGTAGTAAGAAATGTACACCAGTTGTAGTAAGGACACGTTATATGTAGTAAAATCACCGCTATATGTAGTAAGAAATGTACACCAGTTGTAGTAAGGACACGTTATATGTAGTAAAAATCACCGCTATATGTAGTAAGAAATGTACACCAGTTGTAGTAAGGACACGTTATATGTAGTAAAATCACCGCTATATGTAGTAAGAAATGTACATCAGTTGTAGTAAGGACACGTTATATGTAGTAAAAATCACCGCTATATGTAGTAAGAAATGTACACCAGTTGTAGTAAGGACACGTTATATGTAGTAAAATCACCGCTATATGTAGTAAGAAATGTACATCAGTTGTAGTAAGGACACGTTATATGTAGTAAAATCACCGCTATATGTAGTAAGAAATATACACCAGTTGTAGTGAGGACACGTCATATGTAGTAAAAATCACCGCTATATGTAGTAAGAAATGTACACCAGTTGTAGTAAGGACACGTTATATGTAGTAAAAATCACCGCTATATGTAGTAAGAAATGTACACCAGTTGTGATAAGGACACGTTATATGTAGTAAAAATCACCGCTATATGTAGTAAGAAATGTACACCAGTTGTAGTAAGGACACACTGTATGTAGTAAAAATCACATCACCGCTGTATGTAGTAAGAAATGTACAACAGTTGTAGTAAGGACACACTGTATGTAGTAAAAATCACCGCTATAATGTAGTAAGAAATGTACACCAGTTGTAGTGAGGACACGTCATATGTAGTAAAAATCACCGCTATATGTAGTAAGAAATGTACACCAGTTGTAGTAAGGACACGTTATATGTAGTAAAATCACCGCTATATGTAGTAAGAAATGTACACCAGTTGTAGAGAGGACACGTAATATGTAGTAAAAATCACCGCTATATGTAGTAAGAAATGTACACCAGTTGTAGTAAGGACACACTGTATGTAGTAAAATCACCGCTAGATGTAGTAAGAAATATACACCAGTTGTAGTAAGGACACACTGTATGTAGTAAAATCACCGCTATAATGTAGTAAGAAATGTACACCAGTTCTATTGAGGACACGTCATATGTAGTAAAAATCACCGCTATATGTAGTAAGAAATGTACACCAGTTGTAGTGAGGACACGTCATATGTAGTAAAAATCACCGCTATATGTAGTAAGAAATGTACACCAGTTGTAGTAAGGACACGTTATATGTAGTAAAATCAGTGCTATATGTAGTAAGAAATGTACACCAGTTGTAACAAGGACACGATATATGTAGTAAAAATCACCGCTATATGTAGTAAAAATGTACACCAGTTGTAGTGAGGACACGTTATATGTAGTAAAAATCACTGCTATATGTAGTAAGAAATGTACATTAGTTGTAGTAAGGACACGTTATATGTAGTAAAATCAGTGCTAGATGTAGTAAGAAATGTACACCAGTTGTAGTAAGGACACGTTATATGTAGTAAAATCAGTGCTATATGTAGTAAGAAATGTACACCAGTTGTAGTAAGGACACGTTATATGTAGTAAAATCACTGCTATATGTAGTAAGAAATGTACACCAGTTGTAGTAAGGACACGTTATATGTAGTAAAAATCACCGCTATATGTAGTAAAAAATGTACACCAGTTGTAGTGAGGACACGTTATATGTAGTAAAAATCACTGCTATATGTAGTAAGAAATGTACACCAGTTGTAGTAAGGACACGTTATATGTAGTAAAATCAGTGCTATATGTAGTAAGAAATGTACACCAGTTGTAGTAAGGACACGTTATATGTAGTAAAAATCACCGCTATATGTAGTAAAAAATGTACACCAGTTGTAGTGAGGACACGTTATATGTAGTAAAATCACCGCTATATGTAGTAAGAAATGTACACCAGTTGTAGTAAGGACACGTTATATGTAGTAAAATCAGTGCTAGATGTAGTAAGAAATGTACACCAGTTGTAGTAAGGACACGTTATATGTAGTAAAATCAGTGCTAGATATAGTAAAAAATGTACACCAGTTGTAGAAAGGACACGTTATATGTAGTAAAAATCACCGCTATATGTAGTAAGAAATATACACCAGTTGTAAAAAGGACACATTATATGTAGTAACAATCACCGCTATATGTAGTAAGAAATGTACACCAGTTGTAGTAAGGACACGTTATATGTAGTAAAAATCACCGCTATATGTAGTAAGAAATGTACACAAGTTGTAAAAAGGACACATTATATGTAGTAACAATCACCGCTATATGTAGTAAGAAATGTACACCAGTTGTAGTAAGGACACGTTATATGTAGTAAAAATCACTGCTATATATAGTAAGAAATGTACACCAGTTGTAGTAAGGACAAGTTATATGTAGTAAAATCAGTGCTATATGTAGTAAGAAATGTACGCCAGTTGTAGTAAGGACACGTTATATGTAGTAAAATCACTGCTATATGTAGTAAGAAATGTACACCAGTTGTAGTACGGACACGTTATATGTAGTAAAAATCACCGCTATATGTAGTAAAAAATGTACACCAGTTGTAGTGAGGACACGTTATATGTAGTAAAAATCACTGCTATATGTAGTAAGAAATGTACACCAGTTGTAGTAAGGACAAGTTATATGTAGTAAAATCAGTGCTATATGTAGTAAGAAATGTACACCAGTTGTAGTGAGGACACGTCATATGTAGTAAAAATCACCGCTATATGTAGTAAGAAATGTACACATGTACACCAGTTGTAGTAAGGACACGTTATATGTAGTAAAAATCACTGCTATATGTAGTAAGAAATGTACACCAGTTGTAGTAACGACACGTTATATGTAGTAAAAATCACTGCTATATGTAGTAAGAAATGTACACCAGTTGTAGTAAGGACACGTTATATGTAGTAAAAATTACTGCTATATGTAGTATGAAATGTACACCAGTTGTAGTAAGGACACGTTATATGTAGTAAAAATCACCGCTATATGTAGTAAGAAATGTACACCAGTTGTATTAAGGACACACTGTATGTAGTAAAAATCACATCACCGCTGTATGTAGTAAGAAATGTACAACAGTTGTAGTAAGGACACACTGTATGTAGTAAAAATCACCGCTATAATGTAGTAAGAAATGTACACCAGTTGTAGTAAGGACACACTGTATGTAGTAAAATCACCGCTATATGTAGTAAGAAATGTACACCAGTTGTAGTGAGGACACGTCATATGTAGTAAAAATCACCGCTATATGTAGTAAGAAATGTACACCAGTTGTAGTAAGGACACACTGTATGTAGTAAAATCACCGCTAGATGTAGTAAGAAATATACACCAGTTGTAGTAAAGACACACTGTATGTAGTAAAATCACCGCTATAATGTAGTAAGAAATGTACACCAGTTCTATTGAGGACACGTCATATGTAGTAAAAATCACCGCTATATGTAGTAAGAAATGTACACCAGTTGTAGTGAGGACACGTCATATGTAGTAAAAATCACCGCTATATGTAGTAAGAAATGTACACCAGTTGTAGTAAGGACACGTTATATGTAGTAAAATCAGTGCTATATGTAGTAAGAAATGTACACCAGTTGTAGTAAGGACAAGTTATATGTAGTAAAATCAGTGCTATATGTAGTAAGAAATGTACACCAGTTGTAGTGAGGACACGTCATATGTAGTAAAAATCACCGCTATATGTAGTAAGAAATGTACACCAGTTGTAGTAAGGACACACTGTATGTAGTAAAATCACCGCTAGATGTAGTAAGAAATATACACCAGTTGTAGTAAAGACACACTGTATGTAGTAAAATCACCGCTATAATGTAGTAAGAAATGTACACCAGTTCTATTGAGGACACGTCATATGTAGTAAAAATCAGTGCTATATATAGTAAGAAATGTACACCAGTTGTAGTAAGGACACGTTATATGTAGTAAAATCAGTGCTAGATGTAGTAAGAAATATACACCAGTTGTAGTGAGGACACGTCATATGTAGTTAAAATCACCGCTATATGTAGTAAGAAATGTACACCAGTTGTAGTGAGGACACGTCATATGTAGTAAAAATCACCGCTATATGTAGTAAGAAATGTACACCAGTTGTAGTAAGGACACGTTATATGTAGTAAAATCAGTGCTAGATGTAGTGAAAAATGTACACCAGTTGTAGTAAGGACACGTTATATGTAGTAAAAATCACTGCTATATGTAGTAAGAAATGTACACCAGTTGTAGTAAGGACACGTTATAAGTAGTAAAATCAGTGCTAGATGTAGTAAGAAATATACACCGGTTGTAGTGAGGACACGTCATATGTAGTAAAAATCACCGCTATATGTAGTAAGAAATGTACACCAGTTGTAGTGAGGACACGTCATATGTAGTAAAAATCACCGCTATATGTAGTAAGAAATGTACACCAGTTGTAGTAAGGACACGTTATATGTAGTAAAATCAGTGCTAGATGTAGTAAGAAATGTACACCAGTTGTAGTAAGGACAAGTAATATGTAGTAAAATCAGTGCTATATGTAGTAAGAAATGTACGCCAGTTGTAGTAAGGACACGTTATATGTAGTAAAAATCCCTGCTATATGTAGTAAGAAATGTACACCAGTTGTAGTAAGGACACGTCATATGTAGTAAAAATCACCGCTATATGTAGTAAGAAATGTACACTAGTTGTGGTAAGTACACGTTATATGTAGTAAAAATCACCGCTATATGTAGTAAGAAATGTACACCAGTTGTAAAAAGGACACATTATATGTAGTAACAATCACCGCTATATGTAGTAAGAAATGTACACCAGTTGTAGTCAGGACACGTTATATGTAGTAAAAATCCCTGCTATATAAAGTAAGAAATGTACACCAGTTGTAGTAAGGACACGTTATATGTAGTAAAAATCCCTGCTATATGTAGTAAGAAATGTACACCAGTTGTAGTAAGGACACGTCATATGTAGTAAAAATCACCGCTATATGTAGTAAGAAATGTACACCAGTTGTGGTAAGGACACGTTATATGTAGTAAAAATCACCGCTATATGTAGTAAGAAATGTACACCAGTTGTATATGTAGTAAAAATCACTGCTATATGTAGTAAAATCACTGCTATATGTAGTAAGAAATGTACACCAGTTGTAGTAAGGACACGTTATATGTAGTAAAAATCGCTGCTGTATGTAGTAAGAAATGTACACCAGTTGTAGTAGGAACACGTTATATGTAGTAAAAATCACCGCTATATGTAGGAAAAAATGTACACCAGTTTTAGTAAGGACACGTTATATGTAGTAAAATCACTGCTATATGCAGTAAGAAATGTACTTCAGTTGTAGAAAGGACACGTCATATGTAGTAAAAATCACCGCTATATGTAGTAAGAAATGTACACCAGTTGTAGTAAGGACATATCATATGTAGTAAAAATCACCGGTATATGTAGTAAGAAATGTACACCAGTTGTAGTAAGGACACGTTATATGTAGTAAAAATCACCCCTATATGTAGTAAGAAATATACACCAGTTGTAAAAAGGACACATTATATGTAGTAACAATCACCGCTATATGTAGTAAGAAATGTACACTAGTTGTAGTAAGGACAAGTTATATGTAGTAAAATCAGTGCTATATGTATTAAGAAATGTACACAAGTTGTAGTAAGGACACGTTATATGTAGTAAAAATCACCGCTATGTGTAGTAAGAAATGTACACCAGTTGTAGTAAGGACACGTTATATGTAGTAAAAATCACCGCTATATGTAGTAAGAAATATACAACAGTTGTAAAAAGGACACGTTATATGTAGTAAAAATCACCGCTATATGTAGTAAGAAATGTACACCAGTTGTAGTAAGGACACGTTATATGTAGTAAAAATCACCGCTATATGTAGTAAGAAATGTACACAAGTTGTAGTAAGGACATATTATATGTTGTAAAAATCACCGCTATATGTAGTAAGAAATGTACACAAGTTGTAATAAGGACACGTTATATGTAGTAAAATCACTGCTATATGTAGTAAGAAATGTACACCAGTTGTAGTAAGGACACGTTATATGTAGTAAAAATCTCCGTTATATGTAGTAAGAAATGTACACCAGTTGTAGTAAGGACATGTTATACGTTGTAAAAATCACCGCTATATGTAGTAAGAAATGTACACCAGTTGTAGTAAGGACATGTTATACGTTGTAAAAATCACTGCTACAAGGGGAAGTCAGAAAGTTCATAGAAAGTTCATAGAACAGCGTATTCAGCCAAGCGTAACACTCATTTAGACAACACAACATTATGCCATTTTAAACATATCGAGTTTATTTGTCACAATATATTTGTATAATTCTCAAACGTATTCAAAGTTGATGACCATCAAGCAATGATGGAAAATCAAAATGTTGAGTTTAGGACAGTAATAAAGTTCCTCACAGTAGAGGGATCAAATGCCAAAGAAATTCACCGGCGAATGGCCCAGGTGTACGGTGACGGTGGTCCTGCCTATTCCACAGTGGCAAAATGGTCAGCTGAATTTAAATATGGGCGTACCTCGCTGAAAGATGATAACTGATGCCATCACAAAGGAAATTGTCACGTCTGTGGAGACCCTCATCATGAATGATCGTCGAATTAGGATTGATGACATAGCTACGGAATGTGACATTTCATACGGAAGTGTATACACGGTTATCCACGAGCATCTTGGGATGTCAAAAGTATCCACAAGAAGGGTCCCCAGAAACCTTAAAGTGCAGTTTACTTCCAAAGACTCCAGTCACGTCGGGAGGTTCTTGGCATTTATAATGATAACCCGGAGAGCTTCCATTTACGTTAAGTAACTGGTGATGAAACATGGATTCATCATTGGGACCCAGAAACCAAAAAAGTCCATGCAATGGAAGCACCCTGGCTCACTCCCACCAAAGAAATTCAAAACCCAACCATCAGCTGGCAAAGTCATGGCCACTGTGTTTTGGGATTCTAAGAGTGTTCTGTTAATCAATTATAAACCTGCTGGAATCTTATCACTGGGGCTTACTATGCTGATCTAATGAAGCAGCTGAAAGCTGCTATCAAATTTAAAAGGAGGGGAAAGTTGAGCCGAGGGGTATTGGTTCTTCACAACAATGCTCCTGTGCACAAGTCAAGGATTGCACAAGCAGCGATTCGCGAATAAAGTTCGAACAACTTAATCACCCACCCTACAGTCCCGATTTGGCACCCAGTGATTATTTCCTATTTAGAAATTTGAAATCCCATTTACGGGAATCAGATTTGCTGATGATGATGGACTTAAGGCTGACACAGAGGCATGGTTTCAGGACCAAACCGAATACTTCTATTTCAAAGGTATAGACAGTCTGAAAGAAAGTGGGCTAAGTGCATTGGGGTAAATGGGGACTATACTGAAAAATAATAATAAAATGTATGGTTTGTTGTGGCAATATATACCCTGTTCTATGAACTTTTTGACCTCCCCTCGTATGTAGTAAGTAAATGTACACCACTAGTAGTAAGGACACGTCATTTGTAGTAAAATGTTACGACATATAGCGTTGTTACTATATATGAAGGGGTTCGGCAGTAGTGTTGTTCCACCAAGACAATACCTATCGCTCCATCAGCTTTAACAAATAAGCCACGCCTATTACCCACTTCTAGTTAGATGATGACGACATACTGTGCAGACTTTGTGAACGGTCAAGAAAAATACTCCTTTAAAGTGGCATCAAGACCCCTACACATTGCTGACAAAAGTGTATAAATACTGATTTTTTTATTTTGAAAATACAGCAACATGTCTGCCAAAATTCAAAGTATTATATATTAGACTCACAGCATACATTATATATCAGCCTTTATATCGAGACTGTACCAAGTGCGTTTGTGCTGGGTGTTTTGGAAAATGATTATGTCACAAATTTCTGGAATAGCGTCGTTTTTACGGGAAACCGTGAATTGATATAATTCTATATCCAATGGAAATAAGTGTTCCGTAAATCTTTAGAGGGTATCACGTGGTACAACAACGAACCCTTTTAAAACCACGTTTCAAAAGGGGCAAATTAATGACAAAAATAATACGTCAGATTTTTTGTAATTTTCTGGTGTAGCAATCGGATGACATCATTATATATCAACCCTACTGGCAATATTTCCATTTGGTTGGATTTTCCAGGCAAGTTATTTGTGACGTTTATTTATTTGTTTATTTATTTTTGTTGGCTTTACTTGCCCGACGATAAATCTGTAACTTGAACTCAAAATAAAATTAAACTTAAAAAATAATTCAATTTTATTCACTATGTTAAACAGAGGTATTAAGTCAATCTTTTAATTATTTATCTATGACCTATTTTTGAATAGCAGATTGATTTTCTAATGGATTTTAATCACTTAAATATCATCATATTATATACAAAGAAATTTATAATACACAAAAGATTCGTTCTTGATTTAAACCTTAGGTAAATAATATCTAAATACCAGTATACCGACCTAGAAAAACGAATTATTATAAGTGAGTTCTCTTTCAATGAGAAAATATAGTCTTATCCGGTTGAAAATGAATTGGTGCTTGGTAACTGTCAACACCTACAGTACAGACCCGACAAAAGGTTAACACTGGGCTAACGAAACGGAGTCGAATTTCGACTGTCGGGTGTTCTAAATACGGATATCTGGTGTCAGAAAAGCTGTCGAGAGATAAAAATCAACCGTCGAAAACCTGACGAGATAAAACGATCGAGGGACCGAGATTAGCTGTTGATAATTTGTTACCTTACTGCTAAATGTTCGACGGGTCTGTAATTTATGTTGACCGCGAGAGGGCGCTAAGCTATATGTACCTTTCTTTCATGAAAGTCGGAGTTAGCAACCACGTTTTTAAACATTCATACAAATGTAATTCAGATAATCAAGTATAAAATTTTAAGATATATCTAACAAAAAATTGGTGTAAATAGCGGAAGTATTCTCAGGTAAGTCCACGATCAATACATATATCCTTAATCACAAAGGTATTTTATTTTCAATCAGGTGTTGTAACCATTCAATTTTTGGACTTTTTATCTTGTGGTTTTGTAATTAACCTCAAATCGATGTTATAAGGTTGTTATACGGTATTTTCTCTTTTATCTATTAGAAGACAATATTCATATATAGATTATTTAAGACCACAGTATCGACATTTAAATACCATTTGTGTATTTTATGTATTTGAAACGTTTAGATTAATTGTTTTTCCTATAATTGGAAAATGTAATTATTCTTTAAAATACAACGTTTTATACCACGTATGGGGTTTTAACTGGAAATTGTGACAATTTAGAAAATTCTTTAGGAAATTATAAAACTGAATTAAGTTTGACACATCAATTCGTAATAAAAGTATTTAGTTTGAAACATCAATTCTTAATAAGAGTATTTAGATTGACACATCAATTTGTAATAAGAGTATTTAGTTTGACACATCAATTCGTAATAGGAGTATTTAGTTTGACACATCAATTCGAAATAAGAGTATTTAGTTTGACACATCAATTCGTAATATGAGTATTCAGTTTGACACATCAATTCGTAAAAAGAGTATTTAGATTGACACATCAATTTGTAATAAGAGTATTTAGTTTGACACATCAATTCGTAATAGGAGTATTTAGTTTGACACATCAATTCGTAATAAGAGTATTTAGTTTGACACATCAATTCGTAATAAGAGTATTCAGTTTGACACATCAATTCGTAATAAGAGTATTTAGTTTGACACATCAATTCGTAATAGGTTGGTTGGTTGAATGTTGCTTAACGTCGCATCAGCAATTTTTCAGCTATTCGCGACGAGAACTATTTTATTAATCTATATGGATTAATCTATGAACAATTTTGTGTATGCATGTGAAGTGCGAGTGTGTTGTATGGTCTGCCTTGTACTAGCGCGCACTCAGGACGACTTTAACGTGCTAGCTCACAGAGTTAGTACGCCGCATACAAGCGTACCACTCCCCCAGTCCATTATACTGATACCAGGTGAATCAGTAAAGGCCAAGGGCAAGGAAAATTCACTTTTACAAGGAAAATTCACTTTCCCACATGTGGTCCGAGCGGGACTCGAACTCACAGCGGTGAGATACCCTGGATTTGAAGACTAACATCTTATCCATTAGGCCACTGCGGCCTCAATTCGTAATAGGAGTATTTACTTTGATACATCAATTCGTAATAAGATTATTTAGTTTGACACATCAATTTGTAATAAGAGTATTTAGTTTGACACATCAATTCGTAATAGGAGTATTTAGTTTGACACATCAATTTGTAATAAGAGTATTTAGTTTGACACATCATATCGTAATAAGAGTATTTAGTTTGACACATCAATTCGTAATAGGAGTATTTAGTTTGACACATCAATTCGTAATAGGAGTATTTAGTTTGATACATCATTTCGTAATATGAGTATTTAGTTTGACACATCAATTCGTAATATGAGTATTTAGTTTGATACATCAATTCGTAATAAGAGTATTTAGTTTGACACATCAATTCGTAATAAGAGTATTTAGTTTGATAGATCAATTCGTAACAGGAGTATTTAGTTTGACACATCAATTCGTAATAAGATTATTTAGTTTGACACATCAATTCGTGATAAGAGTATTTAGTTTGACACATCAATTCGTAATAAGAGTATTTAGTTTGACACATCAATTCGTAATAAGAGTATTTAGTTTGACACATCAATTCGTAATAAGATTATTTAGTTTGACACATCAATTCGTAATAAGAGTATTTAGTTTGATACATCAATTCGTAATAAGAGTATTTACTTTGATACATCAATTCGTAATAAGAGTATTTAGTTTGATACATCAATTCGTAATAAGAGTATTTAGTTTGATACATCAATTCGTAATAGGAGTATTAAGTTTGACACATCAATTCGTAATTAGAATTTTTTGTTTGACACATAAATTCGTAATAAGAGTATTTAGTCTGACACATCAATTCGTAATAGGAGTATTTAGTTTGACACATCAATTCGTAATAAGAGTATTTAGTTTGACACATCAATTCGTAATAAGAGTATTTGGTTTGACACATCAATTTGTAATAAGAGTATTTAGTTTGACACATCAATTCGTAATAGGAGTATTTAGTTTGATAGATCAATTCGTAACAGGAGTATTTAGTTTGACACATCAATTCGTAATAAGAGTATTTAGATTGACACATCAATTCGTAATAGGAGTATTTAGTTTGACACATTAATTCGTGATAAGAGTATTTAGATTGACACATAAATTCGTAATAGGAGTATTCAGTTTGACACATCAATTCGTGATAAGAGTATTTAGATTGACACATAAATTCGTAATATGAGTATTCAGTTTGACACATCAATTCGTAATAAGATTATTTAGTTTGATAGATCAATTCGTAACAGGAGTATTTAGTTTGACACATCAATTCGTAATAAGATTATTTAGTTTGACACATCAATTCGTGATAAGAGTATTTAGTTTGACACATCAATTCGTAATAAGAGTATTTAGTTTGACACATCAATTCGTGATAAGAGTATTTATTTTGACACATTAATTCGCAATAAGAGTTTTTGTCGCTAGTTTTCACTGGTGTCTCATCTGTTTACACTCAACTGGAAGAAGTGTGCGGCTTTAGATTTTGGATAAACTAGTTTTATTTGGGTTTTAAGGAATTGTGATTACTTGGTTTGTTCTGTTACCCTTGTTTTATTGTCATACAGTACAGACCGGTCGAAAGTTTAGCACTAAGCTTACGAAAATGAGTTACATTTTGAGTTGTCAAGTGGCCGAGATTAATAGCTAGTGAAGGAGATATAAACAAGGGCTGCAGCTAGAAAGAAGCTGTGGAAATAAAGACTAACGAGTAGTCGGGTGAGAGTGAGTGAGTAATGGGGTTTAACGTCCCAGTCAAGAATATTTCACTTATATCAAGACGTCGCCAGCTATAGGCGAAAGTGCAGAAATTTTGCCTGTGCGTTGCACTGATGGCATTATACAGCAGGGTTCTTTAGCGTGCCAAGCCCACCGTGGTAACGGGACCTCGTTTATTTTAACTTTCCATCAGAAAGAGCCGTGACTTTCATTTCGTAATGCCGAGTGCTTGGCGAAAGAACAGCCACTACCGACTTTCAAATCTTGGGTCAGACCCGGCCGGGGATCGAACCCACAACCTCCCATTTACGGAGCGAGCACTCTACCGACTGAGCTACCGCAGTGGTTCTAACGAGTAGTCGAAATGAGCAACCGATTCGATACTAAATCGTTAGAGCTTAAATGTTAAACTTTTGACCGGCCTGTATTGTACATGTGCTGGAGTTTTTATAAATTACCAAATGCCAAACCGTATACTCAATCTGATTTATAAACGTCGTGTTCATTTCATGTCTCTGTGAATATGATTAAAATTTACACGTATTCGATGGAAAACTTAGAAAGCAATGTTAGGTCAACTGCATGTACATAAATTGAATTCTGGTGTTAAAATATTGGTTATTTGTGTAAATTTATGGATTTTTACACCTGGATATATCAGGTAAGTCTAACATTTTGTTTGCATAACAAGGCAATATACTTGTATATATAGGTAAACAACATTGACCTGTCCGTTTGACGTTTCAATAGGAATATTCATATAGATAGTTCCCATGAACCTCTAGCAGACGAATTTTTCAGTGGAGTGGTCGCCATTTTGATAGGCAATCTATATCATTTATCTATCTATTTTAACCAAATTTGTTCATTTTTAAATTATTGTTTTTCAAAAAGGCATCGGGATATCAATAAAAAATTTTAATTTATGAAATCGCTAATGTTTTTAATTTGATTTGATATATTTTATAAGATTTTTTTCCCCGCAACAATGACGTGACAATAAATTTTATACACCCTATTTTAGAAAGAATTAATAAGACTCAATTTCTAATGCCTACCAAAATGGCTACTACTGTAGCTGGAAAGTGGACAGTGTGACGTCACATAGGAGGTCTGTTACGCAGTGTTATGAAACGTTACCTGTGTATTAAGTGGACCTTGTTTCGCCCTTGTTATGTAATAAAATACCCACCTTGTAGTGTAATAATTTTCTCCGTGTAGTGTAATAACCACATGTTATGTAATAAGAACGACGTGAACTGTAATAAAACAATTTCATTTTAACTTTATACGGAAATTTTATTACATTACGCGAAACATTGTTTATTGCATTACACATCGTTTTTATTACATAACAAGATTATTACACTACACTACAAGGTGGATATTACATTACTTGGCATTTATAACATAACACGACGAAACAAGGTCCACTTAATACACAGGTAACGTTAAGATTGTGTGTGTGTGTGTGTTATATCAGTTACACAACAGGACATTCGGTAAAGCGAACAGGTCAATGTTGTTTGCATATATATATATATATATATATATATATATATATATATAGTGTGTGTGTGTGTGTGTGTGTGTTATATCGGATACACAACAGGACATTCGGTCAAGCGAACAGGTCAATGTTGTTTGCATATATATATATATATAGTGTGTGTGTGTGTGTGTGTGTGTGTGTGTGTGTGTGTGTTATATCGGATACAGGACATTCCAATAAAGTTGTAGCAATACAGATTACAGTATATGCTTTAAAATCCGCGCTCTAATTCGGCGTGAAATGTGTGAATCTAATAACTTCTCAAGTAACTGTATACATGTGGCCAGGAGTTTGTTTCTTAAAGCTTTCAAGGTATCCGTCCCCAGTGCGATGGATCCTATGGAATAATTGTACAAATTTAAACTTTTGAGAGTTAATAGATCTATTACAGCGTGAAATCAATTTTGGAATAGTAAAAACCACTAGTGAAATAGAAAAACCACTAGAGGAATAGTACAAAACACTAGAGGAATAGAAAAATCACCAGTGGAATAGTTAAAACCACTAGAGTAATAGTGAAAACCACTAGAGGAATAGCAAAATCACCAATGGAATAGTAAAAACCGCTAGAGGAATAGTAAAAACCACTAAAGTAATAGAAACATCACCAGTGGAATAGTAAAAACCACTAGTGAAATAGTAAAACCACTAGAGGAATAGTAAAAACCACTAAAGTAATAGAAACATCACCAGTGGAATAGTACAAAACACTAAAGGAATAGAAAAATCACCAGTGGAATAGTTAAAACCACTAGAGTAATAGAAAAATCACAAGTGGAATAGTTAAAACAACTAGAGGAATAGTAAAAACCACTAGTGAAATAGTAAAATCATGATCACAAGTAATAATCAATTACTAATGGAATAGTAAAAAACAAAAGAAAAATAGCAAAATACCTAGAGGAATAGTAAAATAATTGGTGGAATGGTAAAACCACTAGTGGAATAGTAAAATAACTTGTGGAATGGTAAAACCACTAGTGGAATAGTAAAAACCAATAGAGGAATAGTAAAATAAGTAGTGGAATAGGTCCATTACGGGTAAAACCACCAGTGGAAAAGTTTCATTACGGGTAAAACTACCAGTGGAAAAGTTTCATTACGGGTAAAACCACCAATGGAAAGGTTTCATTACTGGTAAAATCACTAGTTGAATAGTTCTATTACTGGTAAAATCACTAGTGGAATAGTTCCATTACGAGTAAAACCACTAGTGGAATAGTTTTTCATTACGGGTAAAATCACTAGTGGAATAGTTTCATTACGGGTAAAATCACTAGTAGAATAGTTCTATTACGGGTAAAATCACTAGTGGAATAGTTCTATTTCGGGTAAAATCACTAGTGGAATTTTTCCATTACGGGTAAAACAACCAGTGGAAAAGTTTTATTACAGGTAAAATCACTAGTGGAATAGTTCTATTACGGGTAAAACCACTAGTGGAATAGTTTCATTACGGGTAAAATTACTAGTGGAATAGTTCTATTTCGGGTAAAATCATTAGTGGAATATTATTTCCATTACGAGTAAAACCACCAGTGGAAAAGTTTTATTACAGGTAAAATCACTAGTGGAATATTTTTATTACGGGTAAAACCACCAGTGGAAAAGTTTTATTACAGGTAAAATCACTAGTGGAATATTTCCATTACGGGTAAAACCACCAGTGGAAAAGTTTTATTACAGGTAAAATCACTTGTGGAATATTCTATTACGGGTAAATCACTAGTGAAATATTTGCATTACGGGTAAAACCACCAGTGGAAAAGTTTTATTACAGGTAAAATCACTAGTGGAAAAGTTTTATTACAGGTAAAATCACCAGTGGAATAGTTCCATTACGGGTAAAATAACTAGTGGAATAGTTGGGTGGTACAGATTAAAAATTGTATGTGGGAGTAAATGACAAACCAAGCAAAGAATTCAAGGCTAAAATTAGAAATGAGCAACACTGATTATAATTTTTCTGATTTTGGACAGGCACTGTAGCAAATGCTCATGGGTGTAACTTTAGATCTATTAAATGGTCCAACCACCCCACTCATTTTACAACCACTGGTTCATATTATTTATTATTTTACTTATTTCATGCTGATGGTGACCATTGGGTGGGGGGTGGTGGTGTTCTCTGAACACCTTGTTTAACTGCTTGCTTTTGAAAGCATTTGAAGACACTTTATTGGTCGGTAAATTGTTCCAGTCGTTTATCACACTAAATCAGAATGGATTGTTGGCGAGATTTTGTACAGCCTCATGTAATAGGTCACACTTTAATTTCGGGCTGGTTTGTTCATGTTGGGAGTTGTTGTTGTTGTTGAATGTTGCCTAACGTAGCATCAACGAGAACTGCTTTATTAATCTTTATGGATTAATCTATGAACACGTTCATGTATGCACGTGAAGTACGAGTGTGTTTTATGGTCTGCCTTGTACCAGCGCCCACTCAGGGCGACTTAAATGTGCTAACTCACAAAGTCAGTACGCCGTAGACAAGCGTACCACTCCCTCAGTCACATTATACTGACACCGAGTGAACCACTACAGGCCAACTACAAGGGAAAATCACTTTCGCCATATATGCGGTCTGAGCGGAACTCGAACTCACGGGGTGAGAGATCCTAGATTTATAGACTGACGTCTTATCCATTAGGCCACCGTGGGAGCGGAACTCGAACTCACGGCCGTAAGGGACCCTAGATTTGTAGACTGACGTCTTATCCATTAGGCTTCTGCGGTCTCTATGTTGGAATTTGAGACTTTGTTAATCCCGTTTACTATTTTGAACTATTTTTTCATAGTATACACAATAAACACGTAATAGAATGTGTACTGAAATATAATTAACCTCTTTATGTAGAAATTAAGTAATTTTTAACTCAATTATTTACCGTACAGCCAGTCGAAAATTTAACACTAAGCTAACGAATTATTTCCGAACCGCCAACTCATTCTATGTCCCTCGTTAGCTATATCACCACTGCGATAGCTCAGTTGGTAGAGTGCTCGCTCCATAAGTGGGAGGTAGTGGGTTCGAACCCCGGCCGGGTGTGACCCAAGACTTGAAAGTGGGCAGTGACTGTTCTTCGCCAAGCACTCGGTATTACGAAATGAAAGTCACGGTTCTTTCGGATGGGAATGTAAAATAAACAAGGTCCCGTGTCACGGTGGGCTTGGCACGCTAAAGAACCCTGCTGTATCATGAATACCATCAGCGCCTTGAATGCACAGGCAAAATTTCTGCACCTTCGTCTATAGCAGGCGACGTCTCAATATAAGTGAAATATTCTTGCCTTGGACGTTAAACACCATTACCTAACTCGTAAGCTTTATCTTGACAGTCTTTTGCCAGCTGCTATATATCTCTAAGAAGCTACAAGCTAGCCACATCTCAACCACTCTGCAACCAAACCTCAACTTATTTTCCTCAGTCCATTGTTAAACTTTTGACGGGTTTGTACTGTACTTATGTACGAATGGAAACGGTATTATTAAGATTTAAGATATTAAAATGCATTATAACCTCTATGTTAGTTAATCCTTATTTAAATACTTTAACATATTTATCACTATCTAGAACATACTATAATCAGTACAGAAAAATTAATTTTTTGATCCCCGTGTAATTTTTACCTGTATAAAATGAACGTGACGTCACAAAGACCGGGACAACTGTATTCACAGTAGTAAAACAAACAGAATGTGTTCAAATCTCAGTTTAAAAAGCCCACTCTCAGTCACAAACAGAATGTGTTTAAATCTCAGTTTAACAAGTCCACTCTCAGTCACAAACAGAATGTGTTCAAATCTCAGTTTAACAAGTCCACTCTCAGTCACAAACAGAATGTGTTCAAATCTCAGTTTAAAAAGCCCACTCTCAGTCACAAACAGAATGTGTTCAAATCTCAGTTTAACAATTAGCCCGCTCTCAGTCACAAACAGAATGTGTTCAAATCTCAGTTTAACAAGCCCACTCTCAGTCACAAACAGAATGTGTTCAAATCTCAGTTTAACAAGCCCACTCTCAGTCACAAACAGAATGTGTTCAAATCTCAGTTTAACAAGTCCACTCTCAGTCACAAACAGAATGTGTTCAAATCTCAGTTTAACAAGTCCACTCTCAGTCACAAACAGAATGTGTTCAAATCTCAGTTTAACAAGCCCACTCTCAGTCACAAACAGAATGTGTTCAAATCTCAGTTTAACAAGCCAACTCTCAGTCACAAACAGAATGTGTTTAAATCTCAGTTTAACAAGCCCACTCTCAGTCACAAACAGAATGTGTTCAAATCTCAGTTTAACAAGCCCGCTCTCAGTCACAAACAGAATGTGTTCAAATCTCAGTTTAACAAGCCCACTCTCAGTCACAAACAGAATGTGTTCAAATCTCAGTTTAACAAGTCCACTCTCAGTCACAAACAGAATGTGTTTAAATCTCAGTTTAACAAGCCCGCTCTCAGTCACAAACAGAATGTGTTCAAATCTCAGTTTAACAAGCCAGCTCTCAGTCACAAACAGAATGTGTTGAAATCTCAGTTTAACAAGTCCACTCTGGGCTCTCTGTTTCAATCACGTTTAGTTGTAAGCGTCCTCTGTATCGACCACAGGTGGCCTACTCTTTTTCGAACTCTACAGAGGTGTCTTTAGGGTGCACTTAGACACAGGACTTAAGTTTTAAGTCTCATCCGAAAGGTTTTTCTGGTACTTTTAAGGTTTTTTTACAGCTCTAGTATGGAGAGGAGATGAAAATCATCTCAGGAACTTTCCAAGTCCCGAGTGAGGTTCGAACCCATAACCCTTGACTTCGAAAACCGGTGACAGTACCACTCGACCATGTTCGACTATTGTGATTGTAATCTAACATATTAGGCCGTTTTACTATTACCGCGGTTTACCAGAGAGAGTGTGAGGCATTATACAAGTTGGACAGTATTTTACGGGAAAGTGCTATTTATTCGCGTTATTTGAACCTGTCCATAAAGAACACTTGTCTGGTTCCCTTAGGTGGCCTTTAATGACAGGTTTAGCTGTTTTTATAAACACGGTGGATTAAACAGTCGATTTTGTTTGTGTGTTTTGTGCAATGGGGTTCGCCGCTGTACCACGTGATCAATACCTTTTAACGTTTGTGCGGAATGTTTTGAAAAACGTTAAAGTCCCGGAATCACGTCATTTTTACGGGAAACGTCATCTTTGGCGATTCCATATTCTTTGGAAATAAGTGTGGAAACGTTAGAGGTATCACGTGAGACAGCTGCGAACGCCATTGTTACCGACAGCTCCGTGTTGTGTGCTTATTTTGTATGAGATCAGCTAAATAGTCGGGCAGATTCTTAGATCACGTACTCAAAAAGCGTCTCTGCTTTAAGAGTTAATCTCTGCAAACATCAGCTAATTATACACTGTGAGCAGTAAAATGATAGAAATTGTTAGAATTTAGATTCCTTTAGCAATATAGGAGAAAATAGCAAAGTGATACTACATATTTTAACTAATTTTTGCTTATTTTCTCTCTTCAGATACAGTGGCCTAATGGATAAGACGTCAGTCTACAAATCCAGGGTCTCTCACCGTTTTGAGTTCGAGCCCCGCTCATACCAAGTGTGGGAAGTGAATTTCCCTTGGCGTTGGCTTTTACTGGTTCACCTGGTATCAGCATAATGTGACTTGACTCCTGTCTGCGGCGTACTGACTCGTTGACCTAGCACGTTAAAGTCGCCCTGAGTGTGCGCTAATACAAGGCAGACCATAAAACACACATGTACTGCACATGCATACACGAACTTGTTCATAGATTAATCCATAGAGATTAAAAAAGTAGTTGTCGTTGCAAATAGCTGAAAAATGCTAATGCGACGTTAAGCAGCATTCAACGAACCAACCAATCTTCAGATACAGTTGTTTTGATGTTGTCCGAATGTATACAAACTTTTTTTCTCTATATGTCTATTTTTCACCTGACTTTTTGACAAGTGCCTTCTGAAAGGATAATGCTTGGAATAACCAGAGAGAGAGAGAGAGAGAGAGAGAGAGAGAGGAGAGAGATGGTGGCTATGTTACTTAGTATCCGATTAGGCCCAGTTTTTATTCCCCACCTTTCGAAGAAATTGTTTGTCTCTGGGTATTCCGGTTTCCTCTAACATCCCGGAACTAACACCTCTGTATTAATGAAAGAATTATGACCGGGGCATAAAGCAGCATTACCACTCCTTCACCTTCGCATATTCAACTTAGATCGATGGGGTGATATTAGCACTATCATTATTCTCTCTCTCTCTCTCTCTCTCTCTCTCTCTCTCTACACACACACACACACACACACACACACACACACACACACACACACTGTCTATGGTCATAGAATTGAAATGTTATTTACTCATAAAAATAAAACTGCGTATGTTCATGGTTTAGTGTTGTACATTCTATTTTAAACAATCCACATCCTGGATACCTACAAAACATATACATGTATAGTACAGTCCGACATGTACTGCTTTTGAATAAGATTATTTTATTGAAATTCAAAAGTACCACGTGATAATAGGGTATTACATACGTACACCGAGAAATTACAGTTATTCTAACCACCAGACTTAATCTAATCCGACGTGAAAATAGTAAGTATATGTGACTTACCACTAAAAGTTATGTGTCTCTTAATCTGACACACACACACACACACACACACACACACACGTACGTAGGAGAGATAGAATGATTGCTAGATTACGTTCCAGTAAAGACTATTCAGTCACTTACATGGAGATGCCACCAGCTATAGATTAAGTGTCGGAAATGTTGACCTTTGCTGTGTGCTCCAGGCACAGTGCAGAGAGAGAGTTCTTAACATGCTACGCCTGGCGTTACACACGGGACAATGATTTTGAGGTTTTAAGATCTATTCCGAAGGGCCCCGTGACTTTCGAATTCATTTCTAAATACCGAATGCTTAGCAAAAGAACATTCGATATCGATTTTTAAGTCTTGGTTAGACTTGACCGGGATCGAACTCACGACCACCCACATACAAAACGATTATAGGCATTTCGTACCATGACCATTTCGTACCATATCAACTACCATTTCGTACCCTTAAGCCATTTTACCATATATCACAACTACATAGCTACCATTTCGTACCATATGATAGTGAAGTGTCAATAAATTTCGTAATATAGTGAGTCTCTCTATCTCTCTCTCTCTCAACGTAGAGAATCTTATCAATGTTCTTTTCTTCCTGTTCTTCATATGAGGCTAATTAATATTTATAAGTAACACTTAAAAAATTCTTACTAATAAAGAACCCTTTTTTTTTAAATATAATCAACAAATAATGTCATTATATTTTATAAATTTGGTACGAAATGGTAGTATTTTCATCTGCAGATTTGAATGCATTATTTTAATAAAAAAAATTCTAGTCATTTCGTACCATAGAAATGGAAAATTTGGGTACGAAATGGTCATGGTACAAAATGGCCATATGGCATGGTACGAAATGGACAGAGTTGGGTACGAAATGGTAAATTTGGGTACGAAATGTTCATGGTACGAAATGACTAGCTTCGTAAAGCGAGCACCCTACCACTGAGCTACTGTAGCGGTTACAGGAGAGAGAGAGAGAGAGAGAGAGAGAGAGAGAGAGAGAGAGAGGTTTCGACTTGTATTGACATATTGACTTTTCTAGACTAGACGATTTATTACTGTAAGATAAGACTGGTGTCTAGCGTTTCACTTTTCTCTTTTTTTTAACTACCTGGTCGATTTTACAAAATTTAAATAGTAACAGTCTTTATTATTAACATATGACTCTGAAAGGAACAATAAAATACATTTACCAATTATAACAGTTACATTTAAAAACCATTTAAAACAGCTAGTCAACTGAATAACTGCCTTTAAAAATGAGCTTAGACTTTTACAAATATATCAAAAAGTTAATACCCCTATCAATATTAACATTCAGATAACTTACAATAAACGATTTACCTGTATTTACACATACGTATACTTATATAAATATATATATTAAATATAGAATGTAGTTGAATTGCAATATAATAGTTTCACTAGGACTTATACCTGGCATTATTAGGTTTTAAACTTGGTTTTGAAACACACACACACACACACACACACACACACACACCACACACACACACACTATATTATATTATATTATATTATATTATATTATATTATATTATATTATATTATATTATATTATATTATATTATATTATGTTATATTATATTATACATCACATCACATCACATTATATTATATTATATTATATTATATTATATTATATTATATTATATTATATTATATTATATTATATTATATTATATTATATTATATTATATCATAAATAATGTGATCTTAAACAAGACATAGTATACACTGTAGACGACCATAAGATGAGATATAGGAATACGAAAATGCACTTGTCCTTAGAACAACCGTACGTCTACTTTAGGACAACGTGTATAGCCTTAACCACGAGCACAGTGAACACACATTATCGATACCAATTTTAGAGAAAAAACAGTGGCAAATGTCTATTTTTGGAGCCAGAAATTATAATATTAGCAATTGGCTAAATTGGCTAAATTTTCAGAGCTAACCCTGTATAGTAAGAACAGTAAATGTGTTTTGGTCAAATAGTCAATTTTAAAAAAATAACTCAATTTGCCATTCAGAGCACTTTGCCTAGAAGGTGCTTGTTTATTGATAAACATGGATTTAAGCTCATTTGAGCCATGGGCTCCTAGCATTTAAAAAAATGATCTTCTTTATAATTATTGTGCATTGAAATTCTGCATGAGAGATGGACATATCCTCAGGTGAGCGTTAAGGCCCATGGAGCAGTTTAAAAAAAATATTTTGTCCATTTCTACAACAGATATCGGTACTTAAGGTTTTAAGATACAGATATTGATCAAAATATCGATATTTCATTAAAATGTCGATATTTCATTAAAGTGTCAATTTTTCAAAATTAAATATTGATATTTCAAAATTAAAGTACAGTCCTGTCGATAGTTTAACACTAAGCTAACAAGCTAGTTCATCTTGGCCCCGTGTCAGCTTTATCTTGGCAGTTTTTGGCAGCTGGTATCTATTAAATCTCTTAACAGATTTTTGGCCACTAGCTACCCATAGGTCAGCCACCGGACAGCCGAGGTTAGACTCCCATAGGTCAGCCACTGGACAGCCGAGGTAAGACTCCCATAGGTCAGCCACTAGACAGCCGAGGTTAAACTCCCATAGGTCAGCAACTGGACAGTCGAGGTTAGACTCCCATAGGTCAGCCACTGGACAGCCGAGGTTAGGCTCCAATAGGTCAGCCACTGGACAGCCGAGGTTAGACTCCCATAGGTCAGCCACTGGACAGCCGAGGTTAGGCTCCAATAGGTCAGCCACTGGACAGCCGAGGTTAGACTCCCATAGGTCAGCCACTGGACAGCCGAGGTAAGACTCCCATAGGTCAGCCAATTGACAGCCGAGGTTAGACTCCCATAGGTCAGCAACTGGACAGCCGAGGTTAGGCTCCAATAGGTCAGCCACTGGACAGCCGAGGTTAGACTCCCATAGGTCAGCCACTGGACAGCCGAGGTTAGGCTCCAATAGGTCAGCCACTGGACAGCCGAGGTTAGACTCCCATAGGTCAGCCACTGGACAGCCGAGGTAAGACTCCCATAGGTCAGCCAATGGACAGCCGAGGTTAGACCCCCATAGGTCAGCAACTGGACAGCCGAGGTTAGGCTCCAATAGGTCAGCCACTGGACAGCCGAGGTTAGACTCCCATAGGTCAGCCACTGGACAGCCGAGGTAAGACTCCCATAGGTCAGCCAATGGACAGCCGAGGTTAGACTCCCATAGGTCAGCCACTGGACAGCCGAGGTTAGACTCCCATAGGTCAGCTGCTGGACAACCGAGGTAAGATGACCATAGGTCAGCCACTGGACAGCCGAGGTAAGACTCCCATAGGTCAGCCACTGGACAGTCGAGGTAAGACTCCCATAGGTCAGCCACTGGACAGCCGAGGTTAGACTCCCATAGGTCAGCCGAGGTTAGACTCCCATAGGTCAGCCACTAGACAGCCGAGGTTAGATTCCTATAGGTCAGCCACTGGACAGCCGAGGTTAGACTCCCGTAGGTCAGCCGCTGGACAGCCGAGGTAAGACTCCCATAGGTCAGCCACTGGACAGCCGAGGTAAGACTCCCATAGGTCAGCCACTGGACAGCCGAGGTTAGACTTCCATAGGTCAGCCACTGGACAGCCGAGGTTAGACTCCCATAGGTCAGTCACTGGACAGCCGAGGTAAGACTTCCATAGGTCAGGCACTGGACAGCCGAGGTTAAACTCCCATAGGTCAGTCACTGGACAGCCGATGTTAGACTCCCATAGGTCAGCCACTGGACAGCCGAGGTTAGACTCCCGTAGGTCAGCCACTGGACAGCCGAGGTTAGACTTCCATGGGTCAGCCACTGGACAGCCGAGGTAAGACTCCCATTCGTTGGCTCAATGTTAAACTTTCGACAGGTCTGTACTGTATATCTCCTATTCGTCAGCTCAGTGTTAAACTTTCGACAGATCTGTACTGTATATCTTTTTTTCGTCAGCTCAGTGTTAAACTTTCGACAGGTCTGTACTGTATATCTCTTTTTCGTCAGCTCAGTGTTAAGCTTTCGACAGGTCTGTACTGTATATCTCCTTTACGTCAGCTCAGTGTTAAACTTTCGACAGGTTTGAACTGTATATCTCCTTTTCGTCAGCTCAGTGTTAAACTTTCGACAGGTCTGTACTGTATATCTCTTTTTCGTCAGCTCAGTGTTAAACTTTCGACAGGTCTGTACTGTATATCTCCTTTGCGTCAGCTCAATGTTAAACTTTCGACAGGTTTGAACTGTATATCTCTTTTTCGTCAGCTCAGTGTTAAACTTTCGACAGGTCTGTACTGTATATCTCCTTTTCGTCAGCTCAGTGTTAAACTTTCGACAGGTCTGTACTGTATATCTCTTTTTCGTCAGCTCAGTGTTAAACTTTCGACAGGTCTGTACTGTATATCTCCTTTGCGTCAGCTCAATGTTAAACTTTCGACAGATCTGTACTGTATATCTTTTTTTCGTCAGCTCAGTGTTAAACTTTCGACAGGTCTGTACTGTATATCTCCTATTCGTCAGCTCAGTGTTAAGCTTTCGACAGGTCTGTACTGTATATCTCCTATTCGTCAGCTCAGTGTTAAACTTTCGACAGGTCTGTACTGTATATCTCCTATTCG
This sequence comes from Anadara kagoshimensis, assembly GCA_021292105.1. Taxonomy (NCBI): domain Eukaryota; kingdom Metazoa; phylum Mollusca; class Bivalvia; order Arcoida; family Arcidae; genus Anadara; species Anadara kagoshimensis. Next base: position 41,805,669 of record CM037873.1, read on the forward strand.
TCAGCTCAGTGTTAAACTTTCGACAGATCTGTACTGTATATCTTTTTTTCGTCAGCTCAGTGTTAAACTTTTGACAGGTCTGTACTGTATATCTCTTTTTCGTCAGCTCAGTGTTAAGCTTTCGACAGGTCTGTACTGTATATCTCTTTTACGTCAGCTCAATGTTAAACTTTCGACAGGTCTGTACTGTATATCTCCTTTACGTCAGCTCAGTGTTAAACTTTCGACAGGTTGAACTGTATATCCTTTTCGTCAGCTCAGTGTTAAACTTTCGACAGGTCTGTACTGTATATCTCTTTTCGTAGCTCAGTGTTAAACTTTCGACAGGTCTGTACTGTATATCTCCTTTCGTCAGCTTGTTAAACTTTCGACAGGTCTGTACTGTATATCTCCTTTCGTCAGCATGTTAAACTTTCGACAGGTATGTACTGTATATCTCCTTTGCGTTAGCTCATGTTAAACTTTCGACAGGTCTGTACTGTTAATATTGAAATTTATTTCACGGGATGGATCATTTGACGTAGAATTTCACTCTACACATTATACTTTCAGAAAACACATGATGTCAGGATGGAAAGAAAATAGAAAGAAGTAATAAAAAAGAAAGAAGTACAGAATCCACCATGGAACTGACATACAGGGATTACCAGTAAGTTGAGAGAGAGAGAGAGAGAGAGAGAGAGAGAGAGAGAGAGAGAGAGAGAGAGAGATTTCAGTCGTCGGTCTGGGTATAATGTCGAGAAAGTGAAAGTTTAATACTTAACTTTAATTATTGTGTTTACGTTGAATTTCCTAACATCGTGTCGTATGTACCATTTTAGCTCACCTGACCATAGGTCATGTGAGCTTATGGCATAGCGCAGCGTGTGTATGTGCGTGCGTGCGTTGTTAACAACATTTTCGACTCTCCTCTGAAACTACTGGACAGATTTAAATGAAACTTGGTAAGAAGTATATATGGACCAGTGCAATTCAGATTTGTTCGTGGCGTTGCCATGGCTACCATATCTAGGTCAAGGTGACCTAGGGTTGCAAAAAATTTTCTTCTCCAAAACCAATGATTGGAGAAAAAATCTGATGTGATATTTGGCTTCGCTAGGGTCTTAAGCCTATAGTTTGTTCATTTTTTGACATTCGGACAAAAAATAGGTTACGCGTTTTGCGTTTAATTTTGAAAAAATTGTAAAATAGCTTCAAATTGTTAAAACTTTACTATTTGACCAGATAATGACATGGGGTTTTCAGTTTTGACATATTCTTGTAATTACCTTCAAAATGGTGTCAAGGTCAATTATGATAATTGTAATATTATTTATTATCTGGAAAACTATAAACTTTTTATATAGGCATTTAAATAAAATATTGTTGGTATTGAGGTAACGATCATTTTGATATATAGATAAAGGTCATTGGTTCAAAGGTCAAGGTCACAGTAGCAAAACAATACAAAATGTTTCATTATCTTGAAAACTATCAACTTTTTATATAGGCATGTATATAAGAAGATACAACGATCATTTTGATCTATAGAAAAAGGTCATGGGTCCAAAGGTCCACAGTAGCAAAACAATGTCAAAATCGTTAATTGTCTCGAAAACTATAAACTTTTTGTATAGGCATGTATATTGCAATATTGTTGGTATTGATATAACGATCATTTTGATATATAGATTAAGGTCATTGGTTCAAAGGTCAAGGTCACAGATGTGAAAGAAAACTTCAATGGTTCATTATCTTGAAAACAATAAACTTTTTGTATAAGCATGTATATTAGAATGTTGTAGGTATTGATACAACGATCATTTTGATGTATAGAAAAAGGTCATGGGTCCAAAGGTCAAGGTCACAGTAGCAAAACAATACCAAAATCGTTAATTATCTCGAAAACTATAAACTTTTTGTATAGGCATGTATATTGGAATGTTGTTTATTTTGATGTAATGATCATTTTGATATATAGATTGAGGTCATTGATTTAAAGGTCAAGGTCACAGATGCGAAAGGAAAACTGAAATGGTTCATTATCTTGAAAACTATAAACTTTATATATACATGTATATTAGAATATTGTAGGTATTTATACAACGATCATTTTGATGTATAGGAAAAGGTCATGGGTCCAAAGGTCAAGGTCGCGGTTGCAAAACAATACCAAAAAAGGTTAATTTTCTCGAAAACTATGAACTTTTTGTATAGGCATGTATATTAGAATATTGTTGTTATTGATGCAATGATCATTTTAATATATAGATTATGGTCATTTGTTCGAAGGTCAAATTCACAGATGCGAGTAGCAAGTTTCATAAATATATAAATATCCACATCAGAGTTATTGCTCCTTAAATGTAGTATTTATTGTGTTTTTGTGCTGTTAGCGGCCCAGGTGAGCGATACAGGCCCTATTGGGCCTCTTGTTAACTTACCATGTATTTAATGATAAAATTTTAAAAAGTGGTATGTGACTTTACTGATATGAATTTTTGTTTTAGTATAGCCACAAAATTAAAACATCGCCATTCATGAAACAGTTGACACACACACACACACACACACACACACACACACACACACACGTGTCATTTTCATCTACTCCAGAAGACGGGATCGTCATTTAAGATGAAAAGAGATAATACATCATTGAAATAGTCATTGGTTAATACTCTAGAAGTCTGATTAAAGGAAAAAAACTTAATTGCAAACATCAATCGGAAATACACGTGTACATTGCTTTATTATATTGAAATAATCTTTTGGTTACTTTCAGTAATCATGTGTGGACAGATATCGAGTTGAAGATGGCCGAACTCGATAGGATGAAACATGACGCCAGTCGCCACCTTCACCGACTCAATAGCATGAAAATGAGATATATGGATTGGTTCCAGCATAAACATCAGTCATTCTTAGATTCTATCAAAATTATTCATATTCTTGCCGCGCAGCTACTACCAAAAGACATCACGACGGTCACCCATTTCAAAAAAGTTTTGGAATTAGCTCGAAAGTTTCCAAGAAATGGCACACCTCGAGATTCCAGTCCGGACAAAATGGACGAGTTTCTGATGTTCTGGGATCAGCTCATCATGTTAAAATACGAGAATGACGCTTTATATGATAAAATATGTGATTTCTGTAACAGCATAAAAAGGCTCAGACAGCCTGAGCTTAAGACGGAGATTGACAGATTGCACTATAGACTCAACATAATATTTTCGGAAGATTATAGCTTCATGAATATTCATAATGAGAGAGACAATTTGTTTACGTATCGAGTCGCTATCCATGACCATAAATATCACGGATTATTAAGTTACATTCCATATGTCTTGAGTTATTGTACAAAGATATGCTACTGGACAAGCAAGCTTTACATAGAAAAACTTAAGAAACCTAGTTAATAAATACTTTAGTTATTATTGGTGTAAAACATATAACGTGATTCAATTTTGCTCATCCTCCGGTTCGAATTCATCATGAGACTTCAAAAGCTATGTTACTTGGACAGAAAACAAGAACCCTCGACTTAAATGTGACAAGTGATTAAATTTTGCTCATCTTTTGGTTTGAATTCATCACGTGACTTTAAAGCGATGCCACGATAGACAAAACACTAAAATATGTGACACGTGACTCAATTTTGCTCATCTATTGGTCTCAAATTCTTGAATTCATCACGTCGTCGTGACTTCAAAGCTATGTTTCTTAGACAAAACGTTCAATATGTGGCACGTGACCCAATTTTGCTCATCTATTGGTTGTAATTCATCACATGACTTTAAACAAAACAGAAGGAAACTAGACTCAAATATGACACGTGATTCAACTTTATTCGTCTATTGGTTTGAACAAATCGTATGACTTCAAAACTATATTACTGGACAAAACGGAAGAAAGGTAGACTAAAGTCTGACACGTGACTCAATTTTGCTCATCTATTGGTCTAAATCCATCGTATGGCTGCAAAATAGAAGAAATCTAGAAGCATTAAATTTTTTAGGTGTGTAAAAATCCCATTTGTCTTAATTTTGTATTCTCTATAAGTATGAAGCTAGCTTTATTTTGAAAATTTGAAAGTCCAGTTGATTTTGAAAGGCTTATTTCTGTTGGTGTAAAATATTAGAATGTGTCGTCATTTGATTTGAATGTGGTTTTTTATTGGTTTAAATGCATAATACTATTTCAAAAATACTGACGAACCGTAGCTTATGCTTTTCATTTGGCCGCGTTAAATTACCTCGAGAATTTACAGATGTTTTGCCGTTGTATTGGTCTAATTTTACCACGTGACATTCTAAGATTAATAAAAACATAGGTTTAGTCAACTAAAACATCAGCATCTATTGGAATGTTATATATCACGTGATATACCCATCTGACAGGAACAGAAATTGCTTACTCTTCCGGAGCACCCGGCCTCACTTCCCTGGTTCACACGTGTTACTTAATTTGTCAGTTTTAAAAGGTTGGATTGTGGTTAGAACATGAATTAGTATGGATTTTTTACCACTATCCATCTGTTGGTGGATTGTAAATCAAGTGGCTTAACATTGTTCATCTATTGGTATATTATATACCACGTATTATAAGAAGTCAAGGCGAGGGTAAAGTCAAATATGCTGAAAATCATCCTTGTCTAATTTAAAGTCAAGGGAAAAGATTTGAATAATACTATCAAATGAGCAAGTTATACTGTTCAAAAATAAACTTGTACGAAAATTTGTATCAAAAAGTGATATAAAAGAAGTATGGCGGGTTTGATGGGATTTTGTCCTAAATGGACCGTTTTGGTTTTTGAAAAATAAAAGTCTAAATATTCTTGCATTAAAAAATACAGCGTCAGTATTTTATGTGGACTTTCAGATTTTGGCTCATAAAAAGGTCTATTTTACTGGCATAATTCTTAATAAGCACATCTTTGTGCTCTCTTATGCTAAAATATGAAAAATGAGGGGATTTTCCCCTCTATGATAATTATTTTCAAAGCATTCTCCTCGGAACAACTTTTGCGTTACTGGTTCTGAAAATATTTTCAAAACGCAATTATTACAAGTTTTCAAAAAAATTGGTCCTCTTGGGAGAAAATGGTCAATTTTTGAAAATTAGGGAAAATTAAAACAGACCACTGCACATACAACTAATGTTATATTTTGACACGCCTGGCACTACATGCTGTTGTTAGCTCAGTGGGTAGCGAGGACGCTTTGTAACCAATACGACATGGGTTCAAATCCCAGCCGGATATCTTTTTATTTCTTCTTCTCATTTTTTTAAAAAATTTTATCTTTATAAAATACTATTGTTAAATTTTTCCTTTTCACAAATATAAGTTTTTAAAGATGAGTATTTTCTTCTTTCAAAACACTACTAGCAGATCAAGCCAGACTGATTTTTATACAATAAATCTACACATATCACCCGTGAATTCTTATTGAAGCGAGATGTTAAATAATTCTTTGTTGTTCTAGTTTTCTGTTTATTGTATAAAGATGAAAAATGAAGATTATGAATGTTAAGGTTGTTCAATATCTTCGGCTCTTCAAGAAAAAACAAGTTTACAAAAACGAAGCGCTTGTTGTTCTTAGACCGGGTCTAATTATAGGACGTGAAATCCTTAGGTGTTTAAAAATACATCGTTATGTCATTCATCTATTCAAGCAGGGGGTGTCGAACCCTTATATGTAGTAACTACGCTATATGTAGTAACGCCGCTATATGTAGTAAAAATCTCCGTCATATGTAGTAAGGACATGTTATATGTAGTAACATTTTTGTACGTTATATGTAGTAACTGCTAGGTCACGTTATATGTAGCAACATTTTTATACGCTATATGTAGTAACTTAATAAATGTCTCTCAAATGTCCAACATGTTAATAGATTGGATTTTACCAGAAATTAAAATTGAAAAAGAAAATTTGGTTGGGTGAATTAATAAACCGACAGACAGACGGCAGACGGACATTCAGGCCCAATAATAAATACATTTATTGCATATCACATCTGTAACAATTAATTTGATTGGTCGAAAGCTGATAAAATGATGAAAATAATACAATGTACAAGATCAAACGGTCCATACACCGTGTATGGACCGGGTCCATACACCGTGTATGGACCGGCCGTGTATGTCCATACACGAGGACATACACGACCGAGCGGTCCATATTCGGTATTGAACGTTACGAGTTGTGAAATGACAGTTATAACTATACATTGGATTTATAGATTTGTGTTGTTGCATTTAAAAAGAAATGAACATTAAATTTATTGTTTTTATATTAATGTTTTGCTTTTATTCCCCACTCTAACGAAGTTGGCAACTTGGAAGGGATATAGAAATGGGGTCTATTAATGTTTGTATGTCTCTCCATGTTAAGTATATGCGATTTTGTTTGCTCAATGCAATAAAAGCTTTAATTATTTATGTAGATTTACGTAATGCCCTCGGGGCGAGTATTCGGACCAAAATTTTGATATGTCCCTCGCCTGTGGCTCGGGCCATATCAAATGTTGGCCCGAATACTCGCCCTCGGGCAGTCCGTAAATCTTGATAGTGCCCTCTGCATAAGTAGTTATCTTATTGTTGATTTATTTTTTTTTCATCCCTGACCACTTAATTGACTTCAAACATCATAGGCGCCGCAATTTTTGCGTCGTCAGGGGACTATGGTAATCTTATAATAATTTTTATATATTATTTTTTGCAACACATTTTAAACAAAAAACAACATTATACACCTGAAGAATCTGGGACGGGCGACGTCAAAGTGGTTTCCGAAAGATAACTTTAACTGTTACAGAGATTTTTCAAAATGACTTTGCATGTTACAAGATCCAGGTTGGGATTCCTTTTAGATCAGTGACAAATTCTGATGTTGTATGTGTCTTCTCTAGGGTCTTAAGTCTATATTTTGAAGATATTCTGATGTGGAATGTTGCAGCACAAGTTTTTTTAAAAAACAACTGATATTGAACGTGTAAACAGCCATATATGTATATTTCATACAGCCATTTTGGTTTTTTTTTATCTGGAGAAAATGTACACAGCATCCTCTAGTCATAAGTAAAACGCCTTCATTCATAGATTCAAATCATACAGGTTCGATGCACAAGTACATGTATATGTATTCCGGGGACCTGCATCATAATTGATATTGTTCTATCGTGATGACCCGACTGTTGACCAGCGGACCATATAAGTAACCCCAACCAATATCTTAAAACAATGTATCTGCCTGCAAAGTTTTTTTTGAAATCCCTGTTACTGTTAAAGTTATCATCCGGAAACTATTTTGACCCCCCTCCCCTCTCGCCGACTTTAGGTAACCCAAGAGTTTAGATTCTTTAAGTGTTTCATATTATATTTTGTTTAAATAGTGTTGCGAAAAATAATAAATAAGAATTATTATTATTATTATTATTATTATTATTATTATTATGGCACTATATTCCGCTGACGGCGACAACGTTTGCAGCTCCTACGACATTTGTGTCAATTCAGTGGAAAGCATCAACAATTAGACAATTATATATTATTAGGCATGAATGTCTGTCTGCCGTCTGTCTGTCGGTTTATTAATTCACCCAACCAAATTTTCTTTTCAATTTTCTGGTAAAGTCCAATCCATTAACATTTTGAACATTTAAGAGACATTTATGAAGTTACTACATATAGCGTACAAAAATGTTGCTACATATAACGTGACCTAGCAGTTACTACATATAACGTACAAAAATGTTACTACATATAACATGTCCTTACTACATATGACGGAAAGTTTTACTACATATAACGTGTCCTTACTACATTTGACGTACATTTCTTACTACATATAACGGCGTTACTACATATAGCGTAGTTACTACATATAAGGGTTCGACAGGGGGCAATGTTAAAAACGCCTATCAAACCAGCCATACTTCTTTATTAAAATGTACGCCTTTTCGGAAAACGTGTCAAGCAGTGTTAGTTCTAAGTTATAAATTGTCAAACGAACGATTAAAATAAAATTTCAAATACCATATCTAGTTTAAAAGAGCATTAAATTTTTATATTTTGTTAATGTGTAATTAAATGCAAATTGTTTCGCCACTCCATTAAGTTTGCTCCAGCCAAGCATGTTTACACGAGGTCTTTTAAAAATAACTGACCGATAAGAGTTGTAAAGCTCCCTCTGACTATAACATTTTAAGACATTTCTGAACATATGAATGTTATATTACACATATTTCAGTAAAAAATGTTTTGCATGTTTTAGAATATTGAGTTATTTTGAAACTCATTTCACATTCCATATTATCTATCATACCAGCAGCGTACACTGAATGTTTCTATCAGTCGGGAAGGAGTTGAGTTGAGTTGAGTAATGGTGTTTAACGTCCCAGTCAAGAATATTTAACTTATATCGAGACGTCGACAGCTATAGGCGAAGGTGCAGAAATTTTGCCTGTGCGTTGCGCAAATGGCATTATACAGCAGGGTTCTTTATCGTGCCAAGTCTTGTACAAACTGATAATGTCCAAACCGACTCATAATATCCAAACATTTTTATCAACGCATAATGTCCTAATTTCCATCACATGTTTGTCCAAAACAACTAATAGTGTCCAAATCGACGCACAATGGCCAAACTTTTTCTGACGCATTATGTCATTATGTTTTCACAAACATGGTCACTGTGGAAACCAATGTCAAGGTAAAATCTATTCGCAAACTTTAGAACTCAACAGACTGATTCTATATATGACGTTTGATGTCTATAGGCCTTTTGGTTTATGAGAAAAAGTAATTTTTAGCATTTTTACATACAAGGTCACTGTAGCCTTGAAATAAGGTCGGGTCAAATCTATTTCCAAGCTTTGTTGAACTCAACATGCTGATTATATACATGTATTTATGAAATTTGATGTCTTAATGTCTTTTATTTCATGAGAATTCTTTTTAATCATTTTTACATAAAAGGACGCTGTGACCTTGAACTAAGGTCAGGGTCAAATATACTTACAAACTTCGTAAAACTCAACACACTGATGCTATATATGAAATTTGATGTCTATAAGCCTTTTGGTTCATGAGAAGGTAATTTTTTAGCATTTTTACATATAAGGTTACTATGACCTTGAACTTAAGTCAAGGTCAAATCTATTTGCAAACTTTGTAGAAATTCACATGCTGATTATGTTTATTCAGTTTGGGTATCCTATGTCTTTCTGTTCCTCGTCAGAAGTCATTTTAGTAAGTTTACACCTAAGGACACTTTTTCAGTCATTGTGACCTTTAACGAAGGGATTGGTCAATGATTTTTGCAAACTTTAAATGGCATTTCTCGTGAATAATTCACCCAAGTTTCATTCAAATCTGTCAAGTGGTTCAGAAGAAGTTGTTTAAGAGCAGTTGACAGATGCATGCATACATGCACGCATATAAACACACCGCATCATTCCATAAGCTCACGCTGGCTTTAGCCAGGTGAGCTAAAATAGAAATACTGAAACTTCAATATGTAGTACATATTTGAGGCTTTTATAGATAAGTAACCATTTTGGTATTTTTTTGCATCTGTGACATTGACTTTTGAATCCATGACCTTCATCTATTATCAAAATGACCGTTGTATCAATACCAACAATATTCTATTATACATGCCTAGACAAAAAGTTTATAGTTTTCCTGATAATTAACCATTTTATTATTCTTTGGCACCTGTGACATTAATCTTTAAACCCAAGACCTTAATCTATGTATCAAAATTACCCTTACATCAAGATCAACATTATTCTAATATACATGCCTATATAAAAAGTTTATAGTTTTCCAAAAAATAAATAAAATCAGAAAGGTCAAAAATTAGTTCCATTACCTTCACAATTGACCTTGACACCATTTTGAAGGTAATCATAAGAATATGCCAAAACTGATAACCCCATATCTGATCAAATACTCAAGACCCTAGAGAGGCCAAATATCACATCAGATTTTTCACCAGTTATTGTTTTTGGAGAAGATTTTTTAGGTCACCTAGTTATGGTAGCCATGAGAAAGCCACAAACAAACTAAATTGCACAGGTCCATATAAACTTTTGACCAAGTTTTATTGAAACTTGTCAGGTAGTTTCAGAGGCAAAGTCAAAAAATGTGTTTACAATACACACACACGTACATATACAGATTATGCACTATGCTGTAAGAGTCAGGTGGGCTAATGACTCCTCTCAAAAAATCCTAGATTAAACACTGGTTACTCCATCGATGAGAAAAAAATGTTGACTCGGCCAAATAAAATATTTCTAATAGTTTTTACGCTGCTATCGGTTCTAAAATGGTGGAGAAATTTCAAACAAATGTGAAAACTCCTGAACGTCTACAAGCAATCTTTCTTTGCCCAAGATCTGCCTGAATAAGATTTGAACCTGGCCGGTAAGAGACACCGTGATCCGTAAACTGATGCTTTCTACCACTCAGCCACCAAGCCCTCTAAAGTTTCAATGAAGACACATAAAATAAGGATTTGTGTTGATTTAAAATACATTCACATGTCAACTTTAATTTGAAAATTTATCATGTATCAGTTCATTTACTACTAGGTAGGACAAGTTAGTGTTTACTTCTTCTGCATCAGAGGATGTCACCAATTTCAATTGTGCATATCCACATCAGTGCAGAATGGGTGGTCGAGTGGCTAAGACAGTTAAGGAAAAGGTGTAAGTTTGTACCCTGTGTAGTTGTGAATTCTAACCTTCCAGTACTGTAAAGGGGATTATTTTTGCGGGGTCAAAATTTTGCCATTTCTCAAATATCCCCTAAAAATTTTGCCATTTCTCAAATCTCCCCTAAAAATGTCGCCATTTCTCAAATCTGACATTTGGCGTAGATGTAATTTCTGTGTTGCCGATAAAAGTGGGTGTATATTCTCCATATATTATGATATATAAACCTGTATAGTTGTCATTTTTGCGTGGGTAAAAATTTCGCAGTAATTTCTTACCCATGCGAAAATTTCACACTTTTACTAATTTCCTAATGACTGAAGGTCAGCAGACAGGTCAATATTGTTTGCTTACATGTGTGCTGAGACCATGCATGGATACCACTGACACATAAACATTGGCATGATACTTCAATAATAAACTACAATGACCATGTCAACAGGTTTTCCAGGAGAAACCTTTTTGAGTTGAGTGGAGTGGAGTAATTGTTTCATGACCCAGATTTTTTATCATTTGTATCAAGCTGATAAAGATTATGGAGGAACCTGGAGTGACAGGAGAAGACCAACGACCTTCAGCAAGAGAACAGACAACCTAGGTTCTGTCCAAAGTGGGATTGGAACTTAATGCAGTGAAAGGCATTGTAATCTGCAAACCAGAGCCCAGTTGTACAAAGCAGGGCCCAGTTGTACAAAGCAGGGCCCAGTTGTACAAAGCAGAGCCCAGTTGTACAAAGCAGGGCCCAGTTGTACAAACCAGGGCCCAGTTGTACAAAGCAGAGCCCAGTTGTACAAACCAGGGCCCAGTTGTACAAAGCAGGGCCCAGTTGTACAAAGCAGGGCCCAGTTGTACAAACCAGGGCCCAGTTGTACAAACTTAATTAAAGTTAATTGTTGATCATCTACTACAGTTGTTATTATAGTTTAATTATTGATTAGCTCTAATTATGCTTTGTACCCCCCCCCCCCCGGACTTTAACTTTTTGGCTACCAAGAACCAACATTTGTTTAAGAAAAATGAACAATTTTTTACACAAGTGGCAAATCAGTGAAAACATGATAGTAAATACATAGTGATAGGCAACTGACTGACCGGCGCCCGCCCAAAATATTCCGACAAACAGCCGGGGATGCTTGATTTACATGCATAAAGAATAAAAACTCAATCTGAATTGTGCTGTTTAATGACATCACAGAGACTAGTACGTCATTAGTTGCCGTGGCACTGCTTTGGTACCGTGATGGCGGCCAGTGTTGGAACATAATAGGCATGGCTGGCGGCATGGCATAAAGAATCTATTAGGATGTATATGTTTTTTGTAACCTTTGAACGAAATCTGTTTACAGATGTGGAAGTAATGGAGCAGTGATAATATTGGGAAAGACAGACTTATAAATGTATTCTCTGGCCTTCATTAACCGAGGATATAAAAATAGGTATATGGGTCAAAAGGAAACAGTTTCTTTCTTGGCCTTAACAGAGTGAACAAATAAGGTGTAAGATTTTAAAACAATTTTATTTAGTTTAAAGAAGAAAAAATAAATATATTTAAACATAACAATGGACTTAAAGTGTAATACTTCCTAGCGTTTGTGTGGTGCTACCAGTATTGTTTATACTGTTAGTGTCATATGGAAATCCCCCTCCTCCCCCCCCCCCCAAAAAAAAATGATTTTTTTAAGGAAAACTCCCTAGAAACAATAAGGTCAAACAATAAAATTTGTGTTTACAGTTTCCTGACTGACCGACCCTGTTTTAGTAAAGCTGACCCTAAAGTTTCCTCACCCATTTCAACAACTTAAATGTAATCTGTTATACACAAATAAAATGTTTCTGGAAAAAACATGCGCCATCACAATGATAAAAATTATAATTAAGTAAAAGTCTTCACATGTATAGTACAGACCTGTTGAAAGGTTAACGGTCAGCTAACGAAAAAATTGACACTAGAATCTATAAGAAATTCTGTTTTGCGCCTTATTCAACTTTGCAGTTGCTCCAACACTAGTGTTTGAATTGTCAATATTAAGAGTGGATTGAGTAGTGATCAGTTGGTACGTGACAAAAATTAAATTAAGGAATTCATCTTTTTAGTACACAATTAACTTGCATTCTATTTTCAATGCCGACACCTTACCTTCTTTATCACTGCATTCAGTACATGCTTATAACCGTTTAACCGATACCCTTTTAACCGAGTTGTCCGATGTTAGAATGACTAGACTGCTGAGTGGCCAAGCCATGGATAGCTTTCCAAAAAAACCTGCCCTAAAATACACTGTACACAGCATGTCCAGATATAGGTAACGAGGGGCTGAGATGAGCTGCCGATTCGTCAGTTTTCGTACAGGTCTGTACAGTACATGAGTCGTACCAGTACTTTTGGCACGAGACTGTATGTAGGTAAAACTAAAAGATTCCTTCAGAGACGCATTACTGAACATAATAAAACCGGTAGTGCCATATTCAATCATGTGGAAAATTGTAAGAGATGTAAAGAGTTCGGGATCACCAAGTGTTTCAAAACTCTGAATAAAGGTAATTCAGACTTTGACTTGGTGATCCTGGAGGCTTTACATATCAAAGATGAAAGGCCTACCCTAAATAAACAATTAGCGGGTGATGGGACAACTTTCTTATTGAATGTGTTCCAATAACCCTTAGGCTAAACCCTAATTGGTTTTTCACTTAATCAGGTGACACTTTTGTGTAATTATATTGTATAATTTGTAAATAATGTTCTATACATATATCTTGTATTTTGTAATTTTAAGTCAGTTATAATGTAAGCTTGATAAGGAATACTGTGTATTCGAAATATATTGCGATATGAAGAATCAGGCTGTCGTTAGTGTTTATTTTATAATTCCAATTTCCTTTTTCAAAATTTTGGTCATGATGATGATGCTTACTTTTACATTTTTTTTACAATGCAAAGAACCCAGCCCCATTCACATAAGGGTTTTAGAGAGAGCCTGGAAGCCATAAGCATGTTAGGTAGGGAATATCTTGAAGGTCTAACTTTTATATGTCCCTCAAAGATAATTCTTAAATACACTTGTACAAGGTTCCCTATTTTGTCCCCACAGCTGTTTTGAATAAATTAATTTTGCACCACAACTCTGTTTTGATAAAACTAAATCTGTGTTTAATGTAGAAGGGATCCTTATGCCACTAGCCTAAAATTACTGTCTATGGACTGACCCTGGCCCATCTTTTTAGTTTTACCCGTACTTGAGATTGTAATAAATCCAATTTCTGGCTTTTTATCATTTATCTTTTCTTTAACTTAGTACTAATCTTTTCAAATAAAATGGTTCCAAGTCTTGTTGACAATATTAATTTTTGAAAACAGTTGATACCCAGTTTTCAAGGCCTGGGACAGGAAGACCCACCCACCTGGATTGTACATAGGTAAATACTACTTGGTAGCAACAATGAAAAAAAAACTTCAAACCTAAAGCATCCATTTAACTATATAAAATATAACAATTATAAGTTATAACATAGAATGTCTTGATTTTAAAACTGGCTCTATAACATGTAAAAAGCCATTTTTAAATTCCTCTACAGAAAACCGTGATATTGATTCCCTTGCATTCAATCGAATCTCCATCCTTTCTGTAGAAGTCATATTAAATATCTTGTCCATTGCATTTGCGTACGACTGCACATCATCCGCTAAAAAACCTGTTATATTGTCATTGTATGGCACAACAATATCAAGTTTAGGTCCTCCTGAGTTGTGGGCTAAAATCACTGTTCCAGCTGCCATTAGTTCAACGACACCTGTAACAAAAGTAACATATTCTCTCATCAAATTAAACATAACAGTGACATTGTTTGCCTGAAATTACTACAGTCTAACCTGTCTTATAGGTCACCTCTATATAAGGACCACCTCCTTATTATGGCCAGTACAATGGTATCCCAATTGTTCTTTATTCATATTATTTAAACCTGCATATAAAGGCCACCTGCCAAAAAAGACTATACTTTTACTGGTTCCCTTTAGTGACAGGATTGACTGTACCTTTCAGAAGCAGTTTCCCTGGGACTACCCCACCCCTCATACCTTCAAATAAAATTTCATTCAGTTGAAACTGAATTTGGTCAAGTAAAAATCCACTGGATATATTTGTTGAAAAGGTGAAATTTGTGTTAACCCATAATATCAGGTAATTTTATTGTTGATTTTGGTAAATTATACTCTGAACGCAGAAATGCTGCACAATAATATACTTCATAGTATTATTTCAAACAATGTCCTGAAAAAACGCCAATACAGTATAACCTGCTATAAAGTCCACCTGTCTATAGCAACCGGTCTGAAGTATCCCCAATGGATTATACTATATAATGACCCTGTATATAAAGTCCACCTGTCTAATGTAAATACAGTCCACCCTTTTTAGTCCCAAATGACTCCTCAACCTGTCTTATAAAGTCCACTTTTTCAATCAACTTTTTTAGATTTAGAATTCTATGATTTCTAAGTTATGCAAAACAGTTTTAACCAAAAGAGTTTTCAAAATGGCTACCCTTCAGAAGTTTACAAAGATTGACAACGGAGAAAGGTAGACTTGTAATACAGTTTTTTTGTTATTTTTAACATTGTAATTTAAATGTTAACCAAGTATCTAATAAAAACTAATGCTTAGTTTAACATTATATACCGGCAGGGATTTATCAAGGGCCTATTTAGGGCAGAAGTTTGGCCCCTTTCCCAATGGAATAAACATTGATTTTTTCCCAAAATTGGCTGAGAAAATTCCCAATTGGAAAACTGTGTTGTTTTTAAATGAAAACTAAAGTAAATTAAACTCTGATAAACACTTAGCAGCAGAAAAAGATTATTCTGACTCAACAAGTGATCATGAGAATTATGAATTCCCGTGGCTGAAAGTAATGATTCCAGTTCTGGGGATGAAGAGGTCAGCGATTTAATCATTAATGGCATCAAAAAAGATGTCAAAGTTTTCCCAAAATGAGCAAAAAGTTGACAGTTTTCCCCAATTTTTAGTTTAGGGCCTTTTCCCAAAAGACCCTGATAAATCCCTGACCGGTAAATGCAAAAATATTGATGTTTTACACTTATGGTGTTTTAAAGGAAAGTTTTTGAAAATGACCCCTTCTGAAAAATCTTAGAATGAACCCTGGACCCTGGCAATGTAAGGGTATACAGCTGGCAACTTAAGTCAGTAGCCTTAACCAAATTGGAATAATGAAATATTGAATTTACTCACCGATACCAAAATGTTCATCTAACATGGTGTGTAATCCTATCATAGAGTTGGACATGAGTTCCTTTAACTCATCAAAACTCACATTCAATCTAAACTCAACATTGTTATCTAGTTCTAATGCACTGCACATTGATTTTAAACTTTCAACTCTCTGAATATCTTCTAAGTTCCGCCCACTTCCGACTAAAAGCATTTTGTATTTACTTTTGTCTTTTGGATTTTTATCTTGCACCATGCTTAAAAATAAATGAAAGGCTTGTAATTGTAGTTGGTGATTTTTCTCTGGTCGGAACTGAGCTACTGACACAACTGTTTTTTCTTGCTCGTCTGTCAATGGGATTTTCATAAACTCTTTCACATCACAAGGGGATAAACAATAAAAGTCTTATTAGGAGATTTCCACAGTTCTCTTATGTGCTTGAATGTCCAGGATGAATTCACCATGATAAAATGGGACCTTTTTCCAGCGAGACCATAAAAATATGCAAATAACTTATAATATAAGAGCTTTGCTGAACTCAATACAGCACTTCTAGAAATAAATGATGCGTTGTTGTAGGTCTGTTGGCGCTGATGGACTCGATTTAACATGTCTGTACTAATGGTGGGATAATGAACATAACAGCCTACTGTGCAACGTCCAAAATATTTAAATAATGGAATAGTAAATGCATATCCCATGCTGTCAATATAGATATCTGGAACGTAAGACCAAAGGGCTTCCATTCCTAAAATAACCGATCCGATACTTTGTCCAAGCAGTGTAAAAAATGGATATTTTTTGGCTTCTACCCACTTGCGCCTTTGTAAAAAGATAAATTCCACAGATGAAGGTAGAGCTATATTGAATCGCTGTCTCGCCTTCTCCATGATGTCATTTCCTGTTACACCCAGATCACCTGTGTATACGAGGCATTTCACACCTGGATATCTGAAAGAAATAATGTAATACTGTAATTAAAGGTATCTGGACTTAAACAAAACGCCATCTATGGTCTCACTTAATGAAACAGTGTCTTATTTTATTGGTGTAGTCCGTCGGCGATATTTTGGCAGTCAAAATGACACAAACAGTATCAATACCGAGTTATAGTATGCATATATTCACGCCTTCATGCTTTCATTTGTCAAAACCACCTTTATATGTCCCTACATTATTTACATGACCATTTTTGTTAACTCTGCCAACATTTAGCAGACAATCTATCACTCTACACACTGCCATCATTGGTTCCCACACTTTACTTCATTCAATATTTGCTGACACTGTATTTCAGTAACATAATTTTCCTTGACATTCTAACTAGTTGTCCATGGTATAACCACTATACCGGTTTACCTATGTTTCCATTCCTGGTAGACAAAATTGCCATTGGCTACTAATTTCTGAGGAATTCTTTCAAAAAGTAACCTATTCTAGCAAATTTGTGGAAAAATACTTTAAAAAGGACTATATTTTCACAAATTTTGAAAATTTGGCTACTAATTATTTCAAATTTGTGGAAACCTAGGTTTACCGTGGTACTGACCAGGTACTGGTAATACCGCAGTAAAGTCTTTGAATACCGGTATTTTAACAGTCAATATTATGTTGATAATTGTTAGAATAACAGTTTGAATTTTGATGTGTTCATTTGCATTTTGTTAAAATCATTGTTTGACAATAATCCAATGAGATTTAGATTTCAAGTTTGAATAAACTTAGTTGAAATACAGACAATTCTGTGAAATTTATGGTGTGTTAGCATCCTTGATAATCTCAAAATATCCAATGCCCAAATTCCTTAGCTGTTATTTTAGATAGGAATAGATATACTACATGTATTTCGAATCTTAATGGATGTGTGGTATACCTTTGTATTTGGTAAAATACCGTGGTATACTGTGGTAATTTTTTTCTGCAGTATCCCATCTCTAATTCTAATTATATCTCAAAAATCATGATAATTACAGTAGTGGTTTTTAAAATGTAAGTACTCATGGTCATGAATCTGTGCTTATTAAGATGGCATACCGGTTATCATGATATCTGAATTGGAAAATGATATACAGTACTGTAAATATGGTTTCCGCGAGTGGAAATTTTCACGAAATTATAAGGTTGATATTTGGCAAGCGGGTTATTGCGGCAGTTTCACTCATTCTTGTGTCAATAACAAAGGCCTCATCTTAATTCATGAGAGGGAAATTTCCAGGATTTTTTTTTTTACAACTTGCAACAAATAGCGAAAATTTTGACCACACAAAATAACCATGTTTACAGAATGTTGAGTACCGCAGGAACAAAATTTTTAAAACCTATTAAATAGTCCACAAGTGTGGTTTTTGTCTGATGTTTCATATATTAATAGAATCTTACACCGGTAACAGGGTAAGACAGAGATATCTCAAACGAGGGTGAATATTTCCCTGTCCAGAAAGAGCTTTAGTGAGTTCTGGACATTAAAAATAATCATCCGAGTTTGAGGTATCTCTGTCTTACCCTATTACTGGTGTAGGATTCTTTTTCTCACACATTTGCAACATGAAATATGATTTGTAAACACAAAATTGCATCAAATGTTCAGTTTTCATGTCACCATCCGTGCCTGCTGAAAATGACGTAATTAATTTATGTTTACGTTCACAAGTAAAATGATTATGACGTCATCAATTAAGCGTGTGTAAGTGATTGTGACGTTGAGAAATTGTTGGTTGACTTCGGAACTTTTCTCAACTTATTCAGTTCTCTCAACGATAAATCCAGAGCAGGTATAACTACGCAGGAAGTTCAGTGTGTGGCTTTCACAAAATTTACTTTTGTTTTCATTTACAACAACACAAGTTTCTAATTGGGAATTTTCTCATTCGATTT
Organism: Anadara kagoshimensis; assembly: GCA_021292105.1. Lineage (NCBI taxonomy): Eukaryota > Metazoa > Mollusca > Bivalvia > Arcoida > Arcidae > Anadara > Anadara kagoshimensis. The sequence continues at coordinate 41,824,476 of CM037873.1, forward strand.
TGGAAAAAGATTAACGTTTTTTTCATTGGGAATGAGGCTGAATTTACAAACTAGTTGTTTGAGGCTAAATTATTCTTCTGGTTATCTCTCATTGTTTAATTTAATCTTTCTGGTTGTGGACAGATATTTTTTAATCAGAAACAAACTCTGATTTTGACATACATGCTGTTTGTCCTGGATTGTCTGGGATGTCCCAGATTTTGACCCTTTTAAAACCTGTCCCGCTGGGACACACAAAATCCCTGAATTTTGAACAACCTGCCATTTTCAAAAAACGGGAAGCGATTCATGTAAACTTGGAACGTGAGCTGTTGCAGTCATACCTCGATGACAGTATTCAAAGTAAAATTCAATCCTTATGTTTACAATATTTTTACCCACAAAAAGGTATTATTAATTTTCCGAAAGTTGGTGTATTAATGTGTTTGGAAACACTTAAAGCGAGATAACTCTTACTGTAGAACCATATAAAGAGAACAGCCATATTGATTTGTTTCGTTGCTTGGTGATTGTAAAATATAGTTCAGTAAAAACTTTTGAAAATTAAATTCTATTTCTCCTTTTTACTAAACAATAATCTGTTTGAGTAAGATATTACTATGAATATAATAACTATTTAGTCGAATAACAAACAACAGTTGTTCATAATTTAAATGTGGTGTGGGACTCACTAATTATTTCACTTTGTAACTTACAAGGCAATGGAAAATGATCATAAATCATTAAAAAAAAATTTTGAAATGAAACTACAACAAATATTGGTTTTTATTATTGTTTCTTATTGTCAAATTATATTTAAAATTGGTGCAGTATGACAAATTTCTACATTTGTTACAGCTCGTGAAGCCGTCCCTGTAGTCACCGGATAGATTATGAATGAACCCGTAGGAAATTATGAATAAATAAGTAGTTCCTTGGTGGTAGGTATTCCTCCGCCATTCGCTGTACATCGGAAGCGGATTGGCTGATTATATTAACTGACGTATGGCTGTATCACAGAGCGTGTGGCACACTGTTGTCATCGAAAAATTAAGGCAATGGTTCTAAAGAGATTCAAATAAAGCAATGCATTTGTAATGTAAACATACTCTTGTAAAAAATGCAATCAAATTTCTTGGTAAAATTTTTTGAAAAAAAATCATTTTTGCAATATATATACATATCAAAAAGTCAGCTTTTTTTAATACTAATTACGACTTTTAACACAAAATTGTAAACTATTTAAAGCTGTTTTTATACAATCTACAGCTTTGTATTTTCTATTTCCGGTACTTCAAGTTTAACCATGTGCTTTGTAAATACATGTAAACACATTTTATTATATGGCCAATGATTTTGCCCTTTTCTGATTGGTTGAGAAGGCGTTTGGCAAGCCTGATAAATCGCTATATTCACCATGCAATAACGCACGCGACGTTTTTATGACGTAACAATGGCTAATGTTCACAGTGCAAAAACGCACCCACGTTTTGTGACGTAACAATGGGTAATGTTAACCGCGCAAAAACGCACGCGACATTATATGATGCAATATTGAAAAAAAAAGGACATTTTTTACGTTTTGTACTATAAAACATCATAATATGGTGATCAAAATCATTGGTCATATAATAAAACAGTTATTGACTTTCGATTCAGTAGACATCAAAAGTCAATAATTGTATAACATCATTTTTGCTTTCAGAAGAGTGATATTGAAAATAAAGAATGAATATTTTGATGACAAAAAAATTTTGGTAGCCAAATTGGCAACTTACAGCAAAGAAATGGTCGCAAAACAGAGCTCCAGATAAGAATTGGACATAAAGGGTCATTACCCCCTACTTTTTTTTTTCTAAAGCATATGCTGTAAATTCTGAAGTGTATGGATACTGTTGCTACCGCTGTCTGACTGTTTGCGCACATAATAGCCTTTTTTCACAACAGACGACATTTTGTGATATGACGATCAACATAAAAGGTGAAAAGAAAATGATTTAGGGTAAGATTCAAGACCAGAACTGATTTGGACCCTCCGTACCGGAATTGTCTTTATTACGTTCTCAATGTTTTCACCGATCTTGATCATTATAACGTTTAACAAATGTAAGCTTGTATGAAAAGCATGTCGACGAGTGATACTTGTTTACGCATTATACTGGAAATGTAAAGCATAGTGAGCAATTTCAACGCGTTTTGGTATGCCTTTTTAATTAAATTTTAGAGCGTATTTTTAAAAAGTCAAAGCGTATTTACGCAGATATGCCTCTTATCTGAAGCTCTTCAAAATCAAAATTTTAGTTGCCATGGTGCCTATATTAGGCACAACTTTATGCCCTGCTGTAGATATAAAATAAAAAAGGCGGATGTAATTACCATGTATTTTTTATACCAGTATAACCGTATGCATATAACTTCATACATCAATTGAATAGGATTAAATAGTCAAATTTTAAATTAAAACAAAATTTTAGTGATATTTTTCTTAAAAGTTCTTGTCTAAATGATTAATGACCGATCTTTGATCATGATGAACTGCAAAAACTGATACGACCGTATGAAGAAAACAAAATGGCGGATCTAAAACTGTATTTATATTTTTTATCAAAATAATCTATGTTTTGACTGAAATATGACAAGTTTCTATTAATATACTTTATCACTAAATTGATGTATTTATAGCCAAACACAAAGTTATAAAGCCCATATACATGTATCTAGGTTTCCACAAATTTAAAATAATTAGTAGCCAAATTTCCAAACTTTGTGACAAAATAACGTAGTCCTTTTTAAAGTATTTTTCCACAAATTTGCTAAAATAGGTAATACTTTTTGAAAGAATTCCTCAGAAATTAGTAGCCAATGGCGATTTTGGCTACCAGGAATGGAAACATAGTGTATACTATAAAATATGGGTATAAAAATATGTGCTAATAACCCATTTGTTATTGACATGTACAGGGCAATAACCACTTCGAATAAAAAAAGTTACATCTTACTTGACTTGTAAAGTCTTTATTGCTATCCACAAAACTCTTTCTCCTCCACCCCCTGCATTACAGTAAGGATGAAAAAATCCTACAACAAGAGTTCTCTCCCCTTTGCTGTTCTTTTTCAGATGTGGTAAGAGGGTACTGGATCGTTTTTTCAACCAGAAGCGTAGAAACAGTACAGTTAAGGCAAACAGGATGATTAGAATGATACATGTTCCAATCAGAAGCGTGATCATTTTCGACAGAAAGCTGAAAAAAAGAGAAAAAATGCTATTAAATAAGAATACCTTTATATACAGGTGCTGTTTAACTTGTCAAGCAATTTGCAGATATTCCCTACCTAACTTGCCACTTCATTATTACACGACTAGAAAATGGTTTCAACTCCAATTTCTGGAAATTATCAGATTTTCTTTTAAGTCGTTCGTTTTAAATGGCAGTCGAAAGGGCGTAATTTAAACTTCAAAATCGTACAACTTAAGCCAAAATCGTAAGAGTAGGCAAGTATGCTCATCATATCAGTTCAATGCTAATATTTACACAGAGTTCATATAGCCAGGAGCAATCAAAATTTAACAAATGTTCCAGTCTGGCATTTTTACCGTTTTGCTGGACCAATTACAATGCTTATAGTATACCAACTTACCACTGACCATGAGACTGATATAAAAGGTTTGCTCAGACTCTCAAAAAGTTGGAGCCAAAATATTATGGTAACCATTTTTTTAAAATTTAGGAGCAAATTTGTATGTTAAGAAACCAGAAAAACTAAGAAGCTAAAAGTCACAGAAAATATGTCCCATTCAAGAATATTTGATGTACATTTAACATCATGTAATTAGATAATGCTTTTATTTATGGATTATTTCATAAAAAGGGAACATTCTAAGTGGGTCTGTTATATTAGTCAAGTTGTAGCGATATAGCTACATGGTATAGTATGTACTATGTACAGGTTTAGAGACGTTACTACTGTCTCACCAGTCACTTATGGCGTCTTTTAAGCGAAATGGTAGAGCGTTTGCTTTACAAACGGGCACCCTGGGTGCTATTCTGGGCATTGGGAAAGGGAATTTTCTAACTGACTTTTCATTGTAACTAGTATTTACGTTACAAAGTTCCATTTATAAAATCTGAGTACAATGTACTTCTGTATACAGTACTTTTACCTATGATTATGTATATCTGATATACAGAGGTGTCAACCCAATACCATTGATGTTTATGTATATCTGATATACAGAGGTGTCAACCCAATACCATTGATGTTTATGTATATCTGATATAAAGAGGTGTCAACCCAGTACCATTGATGTTTATGTATATCTGATATACAGATGTGTCAACCCAATACCATTGATGTTTATGTATATCTGATATACAGAGGTGTCAACCCAATACCATTGATGTTTATGTATATCTGATATACAGATGTGTCAACCCAATACCATTGATGTTTATGTATATCTGATATACAGAGGTGTCAACCCAATACCATTGATGTTTATGTATATCTGATATACAGAGATGTCAACCCAGTACCAGATGTTTATGTATATCTGATATACAGAGGTGTCAACCCAATACCATTGATGTTTATGTATATCTGATATACAGAGATGTCAACCCAGTACCATTGATGTATATGTATATCTGATATACAGAGGTGTCAACCCAATACCATTGATGTTTATGTATATCTGATATACAGAAGTGTCAACCCGGTACCATTGATGTATATGTATATCTGATATACAGAGGTGTCAACCCAGTACCATTGATGTTTATGTATATCTGATATACAGAGATGTCAACCCAATATCATTGATGTTTATGTATATCTGATATACAGAGGTGTCAACCCAATACCATTGATGTTTATGTATATCTGATATACAGAGATGTCAACCCAGTACCATTGATGTTTATGTATATCTGATATACAGAGGTGTCAACCCAATACCATTGATGTTTATGTATATCTGATATACAGAGATGTCAACCCAGTACCATTGATGTATATGTATATCTGATATACAGAGGTGTCAACCCAATACCATTGTTTATGTATATCTGATATACAGAAGTGTCAACCCGGTACCATTGATGTATATGTATATCTGATATACAGAGGTGTCAACCCAGTACCATTGATGTTTATGTATATCTGATATACAGAGATGTCAACCCAATATCATTGATGTTTATGTATATCTGATATACAGAGGTGTCAACCCAATACCATTGATGTTTATGTATATCTGATATACAGAAGTGTCAACCCGGTACCATTGATGTTTATGTATATCTGATATACAGAGGTGTCAACCCAGTACCATTGATGTTTATGTATATCTGATATACAGAGGTGTCAACCCGGTACCATTGATGTTTATGTATATCTGATATACAGATGTGTCAACCCAATACGATTGATGTTTATGTATATCTGATATACAGATGTGTCAACCCAATACGATTGATGTTTATGTATATCTGATATACAGATGTGTCAACCCAATACGATTGATGTTTATGTATATCTGATATACAGAGGTGCTAACCCAGTACCATTGATGTTTATGTATATCTGATTAGTCCGACTAATCAGCCCACTAAACCCCCATTTTAATTTTTGACTTTTTGGAGGTTTGTGGTCTGACAGCTTCCATTATTAATTTCTTGAAATTTCTGGCGAAAACGGCAGAAACGAAAACACGCGTCGATAACTTCCAGTATTTCCTTACCTCGCTCTTGCTGACAACATGGAACACTTCCTACAACATTATTCTACCGATCCATACTTAACTTTTAATTAAAATTCATCGATATCGGTAGAAATACAAGGTTTTCTGATGTCTCTTCAGCTCTCTGTCACTTTCGCATCTTGAAGACATTACTAATCTGCATTGACCAATCAGATCGTGCGTTGTATTTGGATGGTGAAACCCGCAGTTCTATTTTAGAAAGCACATGTCGATGTTTATTTACATGAGTAATTCACGTTATTAATGGTGTTTTCACACGTATAACATATTATTTTAGTTATTTTATTTTAATAAATATCATGTAAAGACATGTGTACTAAATCCAGTGAAGATTTTCCATCATTTTTCTCGTTTATATCTAAATGAATCAAGTTCTCACTGAATTGGGTAATTTACTATCATATCTGGAACTTGCATGTTCTCCTGAAATGCTGTCAAGTGTTTACCTATATTTTGTAGATCGTAGAGTTATAATTTTTTTAAACCAGTTGTAATATATAAAGTTCAACACAAGAGTATTTGTTATCAAGTCCATTAAAATTAATTCTCTTGTATTCATCCCGACCACACTGTAAATTTTGTCATAGGGTTTAATTTTTAACTGTATTTTGCATGAACATACATATATACATAGATATGCTAAAAAATCCAAAATTACTGGAATAATATTTCCAGATACTACAAAAAGATGAGAGGGGTCAAGAATATAAATTTTTATTTTCAAAATATACAGAGAAGACGCTACTCCATTTGAAAGTCTACATATAATCTGACAATTATATCTCTAAATGTTTTGCATACATTTTAATGTTAACTTTTGTAAAGTATTTAAACGTCATGTAAATCACAGTGAGCGAGTGAGTGAGTAATGGTGTTTAACGTCCCAGTCAAGAATATTTCACTTATATCGAGACGTCGCCAGCTATAGGCGAAAGTGCAGAAATTTTGCCTGTGCGTTGCGCTTATGGCATTATACAGCAGGGTTCTTTAGCGTGCCAAGCCCACCGTGACACGGGATCTCGTTTATTTTAAGTTCCCATCCGAAGAACCGTGACTTTCATTTCGTAATGCCGAGTGCTTGGCGAAAGAACAGTCACTACCCACTTTCAAGTCTTGGGTCAGACCCGGCCGGGGTTCGAACCCACGACCTCCCACTTACGGAGCAAGCACTCTACCAACTGAGCTACCGCAGTGGTGTAAATCACAGTGTAAAACACTATTAATAAGTGAATTACTAATGTAAATAAACATCGCCATGTGCTTTCTAAAGATAGAAATGCGGGTTTCACCATCCAAATACAACACGCGATCTGATTGGTCAATGCAGATTAGTAATGTCTTCAAGATGCGAAAGTGACAGAGAGCTGAAGAGACATCAGAAAACCTTGTATTTCTACCGATATCGATGGATTTTAATTAAAAGTTAAGCATGGATCGGTCGAATAATGTTGTAGGAATTGTTCCATGTTGTCAGCAAGAGCGAGGTAAGGAAATACTGGAAGTTATCGACGTGTGTTTTCGTTTCTGCCGTTTTCGCCAGAAATTTCAAGAATTTAATAATGGAAGCTGTCAGACCACAAACCTCCAAAACGTCAAAAAATTAAAATGGGGGTTTAGTGGGCTGATTAGTCGGACTAATATCTGATATACAGAGGTGTCAACCCGGTACCATTGATGTTTATGTATATCTGATATACAGAGGTGTCAACCCAATACCATTGATGTATATGTATATCTGATAAAAAGAGGTGTCAATCCAATACCATTGATGTTTATGTATATCTGATATACAGAGGTGTCAACCCAATACCATTGATGTTTATGTATATCTGATATACAGATGTGTCAACCCAATATCATTGATGTTTATGTATATCTGATATACAGAGGTGTCAACCCAGTACCATTGATGTTTATGTATATCTGATATACAGAGGTGTCAACCCAATACCATTGATGTTTATGTATATCTGATATAAAGAGGTGTCAACCCAATATCATTGATGTTTATGTATATCTGATATACAGAGGTGTCAACCCAATACCATTGATGTTTATGTATATCTGATATACAGAGGTGTCAACCCAGTACCATTGATGTTTATGTATATCTGATATACAGAGGTGTCAACCCAATACCATTGATGTTTATGTATATCTGATATACAGAGGTGTCAACCCAGTACCATTGATGTTTATGTATATCTGATATACAGAGGTGTCAACCCAGTACCATTGATGTTTATGTATATCTGATATACAGAGGTGTCAACCCAATACCATTGATGTTTATGTATATCTGATATACAGAGGTGTCAACCCAATACCATTGATGTTTATGTATATCTGATATACAGAGGTGTCAACCCAATACCATTGATGTTTATGTATATCTGATATACAGATGTGTCAACCCAATACCATTGATGTTTATGTATATCTGATATACAGAGGTGTCAACCCAATACCATTGATGTTTATGTATATCTAATATACAGAGGTGTCAACCCAATACCATTGATGTTTATGTATATCTGATATACAGAGGTGTCAACCCAGTACCATTGATGTTTATGTATATCTGATACACAGATGTGTCAACCCAGTACCATTGATGTTTATGTATATCTGATATACAGAGGTGTCAACCCAGTACCATTGATGTTTATGTATATCTGATATACAGAGGTGTCAACCCAGTACCATTGATGTTTATGTATATCTGATATACAGAGGTGTTGAGGGGAATAAAGAACGGGAATGAACAGCCATCTTGTGTTCATGTTATGTCTACGAAGTGCTAGACGATAATCCATCTGTACAGAAGCTGTACTGGACCATCAACAACGTCCACTACATTTGGCGACGAGGTAACACACCCAGGAAAGCGGTGGTAATATTATTTTGATGGCTACAATACCAATTTTCCCGAAATTTGACGATTCTGATTCACACGATGCCGGTCCAAAATGGGACAAGTGGGTTGCAAGATTGGAACTGCTATTTGATGGCATGAAGCTCACTGATGACAAACAGAAACGTGCATTGTTGCTGCACTATGCAGGTGATCGTGTGTTTGACATTTATGAAACTGAAAAGGGCGACAGTGAAGCAAAATACGAGGAAACTGTCAACGTTTTGAAGAACTACTTTGCGCCAAGAAAAAACATCCAAATGGAAATTTACAAATTCAGGAATTATAAACAGGCAAGTGGACAATCTTTAGATGAATTTGTTACAGAACTTAGAAGGTTAGCAAGATCTTGTGACTTTCATGACGTTGAAAAAGAGGTTCTTTCCACAGTAATTCAAAATTGCAGATCAAACCGTCTTCGTCGACGAGCTTTGAGAGAGTCGGATAAAACTTTAAATGACATTCTAACGGTAGGCAAAATGTAGTGGACGTTGTTGATGGTCCAGTACAGCTTCTGTACAGATGGATTATCGTCTAGCACTTCGTAGACATAACATGAACACAAGATGGCTGTTCATTCCCGTTCTTTATTCCCCTCATACCTGTTACGTCACACTGACGTCGTTCACAATACACATGTTTAATAACATACAAATTGGATATGAATCCGGATATTACAGGTGTCAACCAAATACCATTGATGTTTATGTATATACAGAGGCCTCAACCCGGTACCATTGACGTTTATGTAACCATTAATGATATATATCACAGTTGGATACATTAATAAGTGTTTAAATAAACAAGTAATCACCACCCCTGGGATATCGTAAATTGAGCGTCATTAATTAAGTACTATATGTCTGACTGGAAATAGGGAAGGGTGTATTATACTTTGAATATTGGGAGATTTTAAACCCCTTAGTGGGAATAGTTGGGAAAGTGGGAGATTCACAAATTTTTTGTTTGATATCCGAAGGCTCCTACTACTCATATTGGGAGTGTTGGCAGATATGATACTTATTCTCTTCATCCCCCCTAGGAAATAAAGCAGGCTTTATAAGTTAAGGGTTAAACAATGAATAAGAGCACAAGGGGTAAACGCTGAATAAATTAACCTTTCATAAGGAGTCAAACTTAACAGTAAAACCACTTGGGGGGGGGGGGGGGGTTGTAGCAAAGTAGGTGGAATTGCATCATATCAAGTTTACAAATTTATATTGGGTTCAATTTTTCTCTTGAATACCGGTAATGTATTTTTACATATGTCAAACTTATATTCAATTTATGAATAAACGACAAGCCAGTCAATCCATCACGATATTATTTTGGTTATCAGAGGCAGGACTATAAATCTACATCAGCTGATCAGTCTTTCTGCACGGTCTCCTACCATGTGAACTAGGCTGCATAAAGGAAATCACATCCGAAACATTTATGTGTTTTGCAACGCAAGAAACTGATGATGCAAAACTGTTTTTAAAATAATTGCTATCTAACTCTGCTATTAATTAAGCGGACCTGAAATACTGTTGGATAAATTCTGTCAATGTGGCCATGATCGCCATCTTCTGAAAATAACCCGAAAATCCAGACGACTCAGTTTCGAGAACATATGTAAAAAAAGTTGATAAAAGTCAGGAAAGACAATTCGAGCACCTGTCGTGTCAAATTTGTACGGATTGAGTAAATATATTTTTTTAATGATTTTTGAATATTTACACATGGTTACATCAAGGTAGTTACAATATTTTGTGACTCGAAATAATCAAATGATTATATTAGAATAATAAATTTTACTGTTTTGTAATAAATATAGAGTATTTGTCGCCGCTTTATATCTTTTGACAATATGACTTAATCAATCAAGCCTTGTTTAAAAACTCGAACAATTTTTTGTTTCGCAATAGAACACAATGGACCGTAAAACATCAACAAAGATTATATGAGATTGCAGCTGACCACGATGGCGATGGCTCGTAATTATATATCCAACGCACGTTCAGGTTAAAGAATAAATAGAAAGGTAGTTACATATAAAGAATAAATTATATATCTATGATACTGTTATAAGCACAATCTATGACAAACAAAGTCTTTCTCTATCTTTTATATTTACCGTCTAGTGCACCTAAGCCTATAATTCTAAGAGAACACTTACAGTGAATTTCATGTATACCACTAATGGTGATTATATAAGTATTAAAAATATTAAGCAGTTTCTAATCGATTCTTCTGTGTTAAACAAATTATATAAATTTTGTATAATAGTTTACTACTGTAGGAACCACTCTGTTTGTGACAGTGAAATACTCTTTATATCCATAGAAAATCAAATAAATTTGAATAAAGATCGATATTTTTCACTTATTTGTACCTAGTCGTAACAGGAAATCTGTATGCGCATCCGCGATTAGCCCAAAATATATCTGCAGAGGTTAAAACGTTGGTGCTATGGGGATTTAACATGTTGAAAAATCAGGCAAATGGGGGATTCTGTTGCGCATATGACGTAAAACGTCACCAAAGACATCACTTTCGGTGTAAACATCATTTTCGCATGTGTAAAATCCCCATACCGCCAACATTTTTCTTTCTACAGACATACTTTATGAAAATCGCGGATGCACATACAGATTTCCTGTTACGACTAGGTACAAGTAAGTGAAAAATATCAAACTTTTTCTATGGATATAAAGTATTTCACTGTCACAGTCACAGTGGTTCCTACAGTAGACCACTGCAGTAGCTCAGTTGGTAAAGTGCCTGCTCCATATGTGGGATGTTGTGAGTTTGAACCTGGGCTGGGTCTGACCAAGACTTGAAAATAGGGAGTGACCATTCTTTTGCCAATGACTTGAAATATTTAGACATAAAAGTCATTGGGTCCTTCAGAAATCATTATAGAAACCTATGCGGCATGGCACAAAAAAAGAACCCTCTCTGCACATAGCCCTGAGCACAATGCAGAGTTGAGTAATGGTGTTTAATGTCCCATTCAAGAATATTTCACTTATATCGGGACCTCGCCAGCTATAGGCAAAGGTGCAGAAATTTCGCCTTTACATTGCACTGATGGCATTAAACAGCAGGGTTCTTTAGCGTGCCAAGCCCACTGTGACACAGGACCTCATTTATTTTAGGTTCCTATCTGAAAGAGCTGTGACTTTCATTTCGTAATGAACAGACTCTACCCACTTTCAAGTCTTGGGTCATACCCAGCCGGGGAACAAACCCATGACCTCCCACTTATGGATCAAGCACTGTACCAACTGATCTACATGTACCACAGTGGTTGAGTGCACTGCAGAGGTCAAACTTTCTGTCACTTCACTTATAGCTGGTGATGTCTCTATATACATGTACGTTAAATATTCTTGACTGGAACGTAAAACTTCATTCAATCAATTAGTCAAGCTCAGTCAATCTTGAGTGAGTGAGTGAGTAATGGTGTTTAACGTCCCAGTCAAGAATATTTCACTTATATCGAGACATCGCCAGCTATAGGCAAAGGTACAGAAATTTTGCCTGTGCATTGCGCTCATGGCATTATACAGCAGGGTTCTTTAGCGTGCCAAGCCCACCGTGACACAGGATCTCGTTTATTTTAAGTTCCCATCCGAAAGAACCGTGACTTTCATCTCGTAATGCAGAGTGCTTGGCGAAAGAACAGTCACTACCAACTTTCAAGTCTTGGGTCAGACCTGGCCGGGGATCGAACCCACGACCTCCCACTTATGGAGCGAGCACTCTACCAACTGAGTTACCGCAGTGGTTCAGTCAATCTTGAGATACCGGGTAGGTTTAAATACTGGACAGTACAGGATGGTAGAGATATTTCATTACAGTATTGGAAAGATTTTATACACTCATAATAGGTTAAAGTAATCAAACCATACATATCTATAATAATGGATATGCTAGGTTGTGAATAATATACTGTAAGTGTATTAATTTTAGCGGTGTACTAATTTTAGCGATTTTACCGCACCACTAAGAGTGCTAAATTAAGTACACCACCAAAAATTTGGAGGGTCTCTTAGAATGGCAGAAAGTACAATGACTAAAAAGAACAATATTGGTCATTTACCTGACAGGTATACAGGTATGTAACAGATTATGTTCTAGGTTATAGTCTTTTTCAAAATAAAATGGTCGTGTCTATGTATAGGCCGTTTCCAAAGTATGATTTAATGGCGCAATGGACAGTCTTTTGCGCTAATTTAAATCCACGCTAATATGCCTTTGGTCTCTTGTGCGCTAAAATTCGTACACGCTAAATAAAATACACTTACAGTAACTTTTATATGTTTATGGCCAATATTAAAAGTCCAGACTAGACAATAGAAAAAAAGTGTCTGAGTGTTGTCATCTGTTAACGAGCCATTACATTATAGCATTGGCCATAAAGTTATAGCAGGGATCAGTAGCTTCTAGTATTGTCCAGTATTACCCAATATTTATGCCTATTTTATTGAATTACAGTCAAGGGGCACATAACTCTATTGTACATGTTTGTATCATATGATGTAATAACTATGTAATCAGTGTACGTCTTGAGTTGTACACAAGGTTCAGCCATTAAAACAGATGTACATGGTATTTGTGTTTAATCACATTGTTATTATTATAAAGTAGTTATACTTCACCAACCACAGGCATGAAGATGCTGATGGTAAGCTTTTTGATTAATAATTTGAAACTTAAAGAACTTACTGACACGCTTTTTCACACTAGGAGAGTCTGCCAGAGTAAGATTTTAATTTAAGCATGTGAGAGAGGGTTACAAATGATACCCATTTCAGTTCGGGTTAATCCCTGGAAATACTGTAGCAGAGTGTAATTGCCAAATAGGTGAATTGGTATCTGATCAGCCTATGTTTTCAGTTTTATTTATAAAATTTGCACTGTATATGATGCAAATACTGTATACATTTAATTGTTTAATGTTCAATAGTTAATTAAATAATGAGAAGTGCAATTCCAAAAATATTAACTATAAATGTATTGAGTTGTGTGTTAATTACCGGTACGTTCCACAAACAAGGTGGGAGACAATTATTGTTTACTTCATTTTTACTGTCAGAATTTTTGTCTGCCAGTTTTCTTGAAAACTATATAACAGATCTCATTATCCAAAGGCTCAGTCTTCAATGCCATCCTCATTACAACGGTTAGAAAATCAAGTTCAACCATGAAGCATTCAATCAAAATCCAGCCATGGAAATCACACAAACATATGCAAGTTACAGACAGTTCACACATAACGTAAATGTCACAGACACAACAACTACAAATGAGACAACCATCACATCAACAAATACCACCATATCTTTGAAACAACAACATGTGATTAACAGGTGTTTGATGGTCTGAAATATGGTGATAAACAGGGGTTCCATGGTCTGAAATATGGTAATTAACAGGGGTTTAATGGTCTGAAATATGGTGATAAACAGGGGTTTGATGGTCTGAAATATGGTGATAAACAGGGGTTTGATGGTCTGAAATATGGTGATAAACAGGGGTTTGATGGTCTGAAATATGGTGATAAACAGGGGTTTCATGGTCTGAAATATGGTGATTAACAGGGGTTTCATAGGCTGAAATATGGTAATTAACAGGGGTTTAATGGTCTGAAATATGGTGATTAACAGGGGTTTCATGGTCTGAAATATGGTGATTAACAGGGGTTTCATAGGCTGAAATATATTAACCTAAGTTTCAGGGTCTGAAATATGGTGATTAACAGGGGTTTCATGGTCTGAAATATAGTGATTAATAGGGGTTTGATGGTCTGAAATATATTTACAGGGGTTTGATGGTCTGAAATATGGTGATTAACAGGGGTTTGATGGTCTGAAATATGGTGATTAAAGGGTTTGATGGTCTGAAATATGGTGATTAAAGGGGTTTGATGGTCTGAAATATGGTGATTAACAGGGGTTTCATGGTCTGAAATATGGTAATTAACAGGAGTTTCATGGGCTGAAATATATTAACCGTGGGTTTCATGGTCTGAAAGATGGTGATTAACGGGTTTCATGGTCTGAAATATGGTGATTAACAGGGGTTTCATGGTCTGAAATATGGTGATTAACAGGGTTTTGTGGCCTGAAATATATTGACAGCGGTTTTATGGTCTGAAATATGGTGATTAACAGGGGTTTCATGGTTTGAATTGTTTTGATTAACAGGTTCCATGGTCTGAACTATTTTAATGAACATGAGATTCATTGTCTGAAGTATGTTGATTAACAGGGGTTTCAAGGTCTGAAATATGTTGATTAACAGTGGTTTTATTGTTTTAAATATTTTGATAAACAGACAAAAATGGTGATTTATGAGAACTATAGTGATTAACATGAGTTTCATTGTCTGACATTTTGATTAACATGACGTCATTGTCTGACATGTTTTGATTAACATGAGTGTCATTGTCTGACATGTTTTGATTAACACCAGTGTCATTGTCTGACATATTTTGAATAAAATGAGTGTCATTGTTTGAAATATTTTGATTAATATCGGTGTCAATGTCTGACATATTTTGATTAACATGAGTGTCATTGTCTGACATGTTTTGATTAACACCAGTGTCATTGTCTGACATATTTTGAATAAAATGAGTGTCATTGTTTGAAATATTTTGATTAATATTGGTGTCATTGTCTGACATATTTTGATTTAACATGAGTGTAGTTGTCTGACATGTTTTGAATAAAATGAGTGTCATTATCTGACATATTTGATTAACATGAGTGTCATTGTCTGACATATTTTGATTAACACGAGTGTCATTGTCTGACATATTTTGATTAATATTGGTGCCATTGTTTGACATATTTTGATTAATATTGGTGTCAATGTCTGACATATTTTGAGGAACATGAGTGTCATTGTTTGACATCTTTTGATTAACACGAGTGTCATTGTCTGACATATTTTGATTAACACGAGTGTCATTGTCTGACATATTTTGATGAACATGAGTGTCAATTGTCTGACATATTTTGATTAACATGAGTGTCATTGTCTGACATATTTTGATTAACACGAGTGTCATTGTCTGACATATTTTGATTAACATGAGTGTCATTGTCTGACATATTTTGATTAACACGAGTGTCATTGTCTGACATATTTTGATTAACATGAGTGTCATTGTCTGACATATTTTGATTAACACGAGTGTCATTGTCTGACATATTTTGATTAACACGAGTGTCATTGTCTGACATATTTTGATTAACATGAGTGTCATTGTCTGACATATTTTGATTAACATGAGTGTCATTGTCTGACATATTTTGATTAACACGAGTGTCATTGTCTGACATATTTTGATTAACATGAGTGTCATTGTCTCACATATTTTGATTAATATTGGTGTCAATGTCTGACATATTTTGATGAACATGAGTGTCATTGTTTGACATGTTTTGATTAACACGAGTGTCATTTTCTGACATATTTTGATTAACATGAGTGTCATTGTCTGACATATTTTGATTAACATGAGTGTCATTGTTTGACATTTTTTGATTAATATTGGTGTCATTGTCTGACATATTTTGATTAACATGAGTGTAGTTGTCTGACATGTTTTGAATAAAATGAGTGTCATTGTCTGACATATTTGATTAACATGAGTGTCATTGTCTGACATATTTTGATTAACACGAGTGACATTGTCTGACATATTTTGATTAACATGAGTGTCATTGTTTGACATATTTTGTTTAATATTGGTGTCAATGTCTGACATATTTGATGAACATGAGTGTCATTGTTTGACATCTTTTGATTAACACGAGTGTCATTGTCTGACATATTTGATTAACACGAGTGTCATTGTCTGACATATTTTTGATTAACATGAGTGTCATTGTTTGACATTTTTTGATTAATATTGGTGTCATTGTCTGACATATTTTGATTTAACATGAGTGTAGTTGTCTGACATGTTTTGAATAAAATGAGTGTCATTATCTGACATATTTGATTAACATGAGTGTCATTGTCTGACATATTTTGATTAACACGAGTGTCATTGTCTGACATATTTTGATTAATATTGGTGTCATTGTTTGACATATTTTGATTAATATTGGTGTCAATGTCTGACATATTTTGATGAACATGAATGTCATTGTTTGACATCTTTTGATTAACACGAGTGTCATTGTCTGACATATTTTGATTTACACGAGTGTCATTGTCTGACATATTTTGATGAACATGAGTGTCAATGTCTGACATATTTTGATTAACATGAGTGTCATTGTCTGACATATTTTGATTAACACGAGTGTCATTTTCTGACATATTTTGATTAACATGAGTGTCATTGTCTGACATATTTTGATTAACATGAGTGTCATTGTCTGACATATTTTGATTAAAATGAGTGTAGTTGTCTGACATATTTTGATTAACACGAGTGTCATTGTTTGACATATTTTGATTAACACGAGTGTCATTTTCTGACATATTTTGATTAACATGAGTGTCATTGTCTGACATATTTTGATTAACATGAGTGTCATTGTTTGACATATTTTGATTAATATTGGTGTCATTGTTTGACATATTTTGATTAATATTGGTGTCAATGTCTGACATATTTTGATGAACATGAATGTCATTGTTTGACATCTTTTGATTAACACGAGTGTCAATGTCTGACATATTTTGATTAACATGAGTGTCATTGTCTGACATATTTTGATTAACACGAGTGTCATTGTTTGACATTTTTTGATTAACATGAGTGTCATTGTCTGACATATTTTGATTAAAACGAGTGTCATTGTCTGACATATTTTGATTAACATGAGTTTTATTGTCTGGAGTATGGTAGTTAACAGGGGATTAATAATGTGAAATAAGGGGATTATTACTAATAAGGGTTTCATTGTCTGAAATGTTTTGATTTCCAGTAGCGGGTGTTTCACTGTATGGAATATGGTGAGATACAAGGGGTTTCATGGTCTGAAAGGTAGTGATACAAGAGTTTCATGGTCTGAAAGGTAGTGATACAAGGGTTTCATCATGGTCTGAAAGGTAGTGATACAAGGGGTTTCATGGTCAGAAAGGTAGATATACTAGGGGTTTCATGGTCTGAAAGGTAGTGATAAACAGGGTTTCAGTGTCTGAATATTTTGATTAATATCAATGTTAAACCTGATTAACATAGGTTTCATGGTCTGATATATGGTAACTAACAGGGCTTTTAACAGACTGAAATTTGGCATCTTTATTACTCTTAATTATGGTTGTGGGAGGAAGGATATGAATTTAAATGGACCTGTAATTTTTTGTTATAAAGTTAAAAGGAAATCAAGAATATATAGGTTTCCACAAATAATCTCCTGCCAGGAGAAAAAACTTTAAAATGTTAAAGGAAATAACATAAAAAAATAAACCCTTTTTTTTCAAATTAATGCATGAAGTTAATTAACCGATACAAACACCTGTAAAATGGTCAAGTGCCTTAAAGCCATTAAAAAGAATAAAAAAGATAGTTATCTTAATTGCAGCCCACACAATACACAAATATAATAAAAAATGGGAATATACATTATATGTACTAACAACTTATAAATACTGTGTGTCCAGTCGTCTAATGTCCAGCCCTGACCATAACTGGGACAAATATTATAATATCTTAGCCAAATAATGTGTATTGGTCATTGTTAATACACTGTATATATAAGATATATTGTTATATTTTCATTGACAGGTAGATCATTTATACAGGTAATTTACAGAAAATCCATGAAGTAACATATGCTTAAAGCAAATAAAATTGATAAAGAAATTATTTTTTGTGATTTTTTAATTTTTTTTATGTTATTATTTTTGGTTTAAACAGCAGCTGTTGATGTCTCTGTTTGACTGTAAAAATAATTTCATGTTAAAGGCTTTTCTCTGCTCTAAATGTGTCTTTGTTAGGAGGAGTTTACCTGGGTAAAATTTATTTTTAGCACAACATCAATAATTTCGAGTTCTTTGTCTTTTTCAGTTCTCTGTACCTGAGAAATTATAGGACACTATAAAGGATGTTGGTATCAGTTAATTTGAGAAGTCATAACTAGAAACACCAAGGGATTACAACACAGATAAGATTTCAGGTAGGTGGAATAATATGAGAGAGAGAAAAAGAGAGAGAGAGAGAGCTAGGCCAAATAAAAATCACCTGGTTAATAGTTGTTCCTCAAAATCCATCAATTTCCAATTTCAACAATATATATTTAACAGATTTTATTTGTTGTGAAAATACTTCTTGTGCCTCATAGGTCAATTATGGCTAGAAGAAAAAAAATTTATGTGTGATTTTGAAAATTGATTGGAATTCATTTCATGTGGCACTTGAATAAACTATTTATTATTATCATATAAAATTTTAGAAACATTTTTTTTGGACTATTTAGCACATTAGACTAATTTTTCAGTCAAAATAAATGAATAATTTAATCAAGGGCGTAGCTGAGCATATGCACATACGACTGTGCGTAAGTTAATTTTGTCAAATATATTTAAAAATGTTAAAAATAATTATATGACGGCTTTATATTTTAAGCTTGAAAGCAATACAAAATTTAACCCTCAAAACTGAAACTATCATAATGAACAAGACCATTTATGCATATGAATCAATGTACAATTCAGTGGTTGTTTGAATTTTGTTTTGAAGTTTAGTCGGAAAATTTTGCAGACAAGGGTCGAAATTCATGGAAAACACACCTTTTTTGTTGTATTTTTTCAAAATTTCCTGGGGGAGCATGCCCCCATCCCCTAGAAAAATGGCATTTTTCACGTTTACAGTGCGTAATTTACCAACATGCTCAGTTACGCTCCTGTTATTGATCGGTTTACATGGACCTACCTATACCTATCCTCTTCACTCCTTCTCTGTTGTTCTTTGCCAGATCGCTCTTGGTCTTCCTCTCTTTCTTTTTCCTTCTGGAGCCCAGGTTAATGCAATTTTTTTCATTTTCATTGTTTCTTTTCCTGAATATATGCCCTATATATCGCCTTGATTTTATTGTGTTTTCTACTGATGTTGTTTGTGTTCTTCCTCTTAGGTCTTCATTTGTTATTTTCTTCAGCCAAAAGATCTTCATTACACAGAACCTTGTACTAAATTACTCTTCTTTGTGGTTGATTTCTTTGTTTAAAATTTCTTTTACCTTAGTAATTTTTTTCTGATTTGAATAACCGGTAAATGTGATACATTTTTGAAGAAATTAATGAATTCATTCAAATTTAGAATTCAGTCTTGCAGATTTACAGTCTTCAATTTTAATATATATTATTAGGAGACTGAGTAAAAATTCAATGTATGTGTATTACCATATTTTAATTAAAATGCTTCAGTTAGCTAGATTATTATTATTATTATTAGGTTTATAATAATGTCGCAATATAATGTCTTTGTTATAATTCAAGAAATTAATTTTTTTTTTTAATTTTAAAATTGAACTAATAATTGTTTCTGTTATAATCCTTAATTAAAAGAATCAAAGTACTGAAAGTACTGAATGGTAAGGGGCATCAAATATTGTGTACAAGTCCATTATATTATTATTTTTGATTATTAGTTACTTGAGTATACTTAGGTAAACAACATTGACCTGTCTGGTTGACCTTTAATTTAAATATACATTATGGATGAGTTGATTTAGGAATAGGGATCATGCGTGTAAACTTTGTCTTTTTGATGTGAAAATTCATCATGGGCAATGTGTATATGCATTAACTGCAAATCTTAACACTACCCATTTATTGGGTGGATCCTTCTATATAAATATTCCTAATGAAAGGTCAAACAGACAGGTTAATGTTGTTTACCTATAGTAATGGTCATGGATTATGAAAACCCAATCGATTTCAATCACTAAATACTACATAATTTCGTCTCCTACAAAATTAAAATTCCTGTGCATATTCAAGTGTCACTAAAGCTTAATTTTCTTCTTGATATAAATTGAACCAAAATGAAAAAACCTTCTAATTTTCCCATTTCCAGGGAACCCAGGACCCAGTTACAAAAATGTGTGTGACAGGCCAGAGAATCTTGAATGGGGTGTAAAACTGGGTTATTCCACTCCAGTTTATGACACTGGTGAAAATTCACTAAACATTACAGGGTTTTTAACCTTTAATTACCAGTATATACTGTTAATGAACAGTCAAACCTGTCTGTAAAGACCACACAGGGAACCCGTAAAAGTGGCCTTTATGGGCAGGTGGTCTTTATATACAGGTTAAAATAATATAAGTTAAGAACAATTGGGATACAATTCTACTGGCCTTTATAACCAGGTGACCCTTATATAGAGTTGGCCTTTAAGGCAGGTTGGACTGTACTTTTGACTTTCATTGGTCAAATTTTTGCCAGTTTTGTAATTTCCAACCTTTTTTCCAACTTGCATCAGGTCCAGGAATTCCTGATGAAGGCGGTAACTCAGAAACAGATAAAATGTGTCATATTTAAGATGAAGGATGAAGTTGAAAACACAGAAAATGATTCAGTGTTCAAGTGTTTTTATTTTATATATATGCTGTCAAACCTGCGTTAAAGGCCACCTCTGTATAAAGGCCAGTAAAATTGTATCTCAAGTGCTCTTTATTCTTGTTATTTGAACCTGTATATAAGGGTCACCTGTCCACAGAGGTCACTTTTACTGGTTCTCTTGGGTGGCCTTTAAATACAAGAATGACTGCACACACACACACACACCATAACATGTGACAACAAAGTGAGATAAAGTCCTGATTTGTAAGTCAAAGTTGTCCACCTGTTCTTACCTGTGTATGATTTAAATCTTTTATGCTTGTCTACTGACAAAGTTAAGTTATACCTAAAAATAGATGTTTATAGTTACGACCTGATAGTGTGACCTGGAATATCAGAATTAGGTAAATAGGTCAATTCCATAACTATTAGTTGTACTAGATCTTAATAAAAAGATGTGTGTTCTAACATATGTGTATGTATGTTTAATTTATACATGTTTATTT
Organism: Anadara kagoshimensis; assembly: GCA_021292105.1. Classification (NCBI taxonomy): domain Eukaryota; kingdom Metazoa; phylum Mollusca; class Bivalvia; order Arcoida; family Arcidae; genus Anadara; species Anadara kagoshimensis. The sequence goes on from CM037873.1 coordinate 41,846,159, forward strand.
CAATATAATCCGTAAACTGTGAACTCTCTAGGTGTTATTTTAAGAGTCAGACAGACAGGTTAAATTTGTTGACCTATGTGTCATAATATAGGGGATCTGTTTTGTATACAGCTTAGTTTTATAGTGAGTGAATGATCCACTGTAATATCAGTCATTATTAAGGAAATATTTATATTTATATACAAAATTGTTAACGGAGAAATGGATCCATTAGATCTGGAACAGCTTGAAGCGCAAAATCTTAATCCACTACAACCACCTGTTAATCCTGGTCATGTCCAGGACGATCAAGGGTCCTACCACACACCTGCTGTGGTTGGACCAAGAAAGGTGGAAAAAAATGACAGTAGTGGTAAATCTAAGGTAAGCTCTCTCTCTCTCTCTTGTGGTGATTTGATCAGGAAATGTGGATAACATACTTGTCAGTGGTGATTTGATCAGGAAATGTGGATAAAATACTTGTCAATTATATACATCTGGCAAGTTCACAATTTTGACCTCTCTCTCTCTCTCTCTTCTGTGTTGTTTTGATCAGAAAATGTGGATAAAAACTGTACACACACACACACTCTCTCTCTCTCTCTCTCCTGTGGTAATTTGATCAGGAAATGTGGATAAATACTTGTCAATTATATACATCTGATAAGTTCACAATTTTGACCTCTCTCTCTTAATCTCAGAGTCTCTCTCTCTCTCCCCTGTGGTGATTTGATCAGGGAAAAAAACGGGAAAATATCTGATAAGTTGTCAATGTTGACATTGCTTAACCCATTATCTTTCCTTCCCAAAGGTAAGCCCACACACCCACACACACACACACACACACACACACACACACACACATACATTCTCTCTCTTTCTACCTTTCTTGTGGTGATTTGATCAGGAAATGCTTATAAAAATACTGGTAAATCTGGTAAGCTCAAAATGTTCATGTTACTAACCCCCCCTCCCCAAAGAAAGGTGGATAAAAATGACTGTAATAAATGCAAGGCCATCTCTCTCTCTCTCTCTCTCTCTCTCTCTCTCTTGCTTTCTCTTTGTGTGGATATTTTAACATCTGTGAATATTTTAACAGTGTAAAGTATGGACAAGTGATAAATAGTGAGGACAATATGAGATTCATAAGAAATATGTTAGTTCTTTTACATACAATGTGAGGACATTTTTTTATAGGGACAATCAAATGTCCCCAACTAACCTAACTCTACATAGCATATATTTTTAGGGTACAACAAGTAACCTACCGTAGATTCTGGGGACATTTGTCCTCACATTGTTGATTGTCTCCCCATTATGCTTGTGATGGAGCTAATAATGGCAGAGCTGCCAACTGACCCGCAACCCATTGCCACGGGTCCATCCCAGCATTTACATGCAAATTCCCGCTGACTCGCAAAGAAGTGGACTGACCGGCAATTAAGCATCCAGTTTGAGGACTTGCAGTATTCATTCATTACCACTCAAATCCACATGTGATCGCAGCGTATTTGAGTTATTACAAGGGTGGACTAAGGGTCTAATCGCGATTAATTTTGTGCTGGTAGCGGGTGAAAACATCACAAAATCATGACGCACATGTATCCATTTCTCTGTGAAATTACACAACAGTGCACCATTTAAATTTTCTTTTCATTTTTTCCCTAAGTGCGAGTGGTGCAACCAGCTTAGCAGTGCGCGACACAACTTGGATCTCGGACAAACCCACAATTGCACAAAATAGGGTTGGCAGTTCTGTAATGGCCCCCATATCACCAGCTGGAGCATCTATCTCACTTTTTGTCCTGTGGTAGATTGATCAAGATATGTTGATAAGAATACTGGTAAAACTGGTAAGGTCCAAATGGTGGTCTTACTACCGCCCCTTCCTCGATTGGATACAGATGACAGAATTCTGGAAATATGACATTAAAGTTCAAACTCGCATGTCTATTATCATCCCCCCCCCCCACCACTGTCACTCAGACATATATCTCTCTGATATAGGATATTTAGTTGAATATAAAATATCAGCAATTATCCAAGATTACCAGTAAGTTGAGTTGAGTTGAGTAATGGTGTTTAACGTCCCAGTCAAGAATATTTCACTAGTATCGAAATGTCACCAGCTATAGGCGAAGGTGCAGGAATTTTACCTGTGTGTTGTGCGAATGGTATTATACAGCCCGTCTAGCACGCCAAGCCCACCCTGACACAGGACCTCGTTTATTTAAGAAATTGCATTTTTTTTTTTTTTTGTATTGATGCAAGTATGAATAACATTTTTTTATGGCGAGTCCAAATTGCATGATAACAAAGCCATCCATGCATATTTTGGACTGGCCATTGTTATTCATTTTTGCATCGATAACAAAAACAGAATGTCATTTCTTATATTTACAATCTTCAATTTCAAAACAAAAACTAAATATGTAATACCTTGTATGTTTTCTAAAACATTTAATTTTTATTCTGCCTCGACACCTACCGTCTGAAAAATGGAAGCGCCCACAACCATTTCCGAATCACAATCCAGAAGCATAAACGATAACAAAAAATAGTTCTTCCACTCGCCATAAATTTTATTATACTACTTTGAGAAAATCAAAATTTCATGTTAAAATCACATGTACATTGATTAACTGTTGTACATGATAACATTCCATATTGTATTAAACCGTAAAAAGTTAATGTCAGCAGATAGTTTGTGATTGTAGTGTATTCAAATGTGGTGATTTGACGTAACAAGTTAATGACATATTTGCATGATGACGTCAATTACTGGTATTATCTATAGCACTATGACATGCAATAGCTCAAAATGAAACAGTGACAATTGTAAATATTTTAAGTTCCCATCCGAAAGAACCGCGACTTTCAATTCATAATGCCTAGTGCTTGGCGAAAGAACAGTCACTACCTACTTTCAAATCTTGGGTCAGACCCGGCTAGGGATTGAGCCTACGACCTCACACTTTGGGAATGAGCTCTCTACCAGCAGAGCTACTGCAGTGGTAAATAAGTTCAGTGGACAAAATAAACCAAAAATCTGGATATGATAAAGATTCTTTGTGATGTTTATAATCCAATGTAATCCTTGTATTGTAATAATTTGGTACAATATTTGAAAAAAAGTCCCTGGTGTCCTGAAATAAAATTTATCTAACATTAGACTAGTTTTTCTGTCTGTATTTGGTGAAATACAAGTTTTATCGAACACGTATAATACAGAATCTTGTATCACCACACTGTGGTGATCCAACATTGGCGGTAAAGCGCACATGCACTTTCTCATTGTTACGTCATCAGAGAGTCTTGGATTTGTCGGTCAAAACATAGTTCAGTGGTTTTCTGTGGTAAAATGTAATTTTTTTTTGCATTAAATATTGTTTTTTTATTATTATTTTAAATAACGTAATTGTAAATGTTAGATAAAAATATTATATACACAGTGTGTAGGTACAACCCTTCGTATCAGGTCTCGTCCTTTTTTCGTAGCTGTATCACTACTCGTCGCGCAAGCGCGACTCATAGTGATACGGCTACGAAAAAAGGACTCGACCTGATACTGAGGGTTGTACCTACACACTGTGTATATAATATGTATTTATCAATATAAAGTCAAGCCTGTCTATAAAGGCCACCAAAGGGAACTAGTAAAAGCAACCTTTATGGGCAGGTGCCAGGTGGCCTTTATAATTATATAGGTTCAAAAAATATAAATAAAGAACAATTGGGATGCAATTTTACTCACCTTTATAAGCAGGTGACCTTTATATTGAGGTGGCCTTTAAGCAAATGACCTTTAAGCAGGCGACCTTTGTATAGATGTGGCCTTTAAGCAGGCTAGACTGTACTGTAGACATAATTTTCAAATACAGTCCAACCTGTCTTCAAAACAACCTCTGTATAATGTCCACCTGCTTAAAAAGGCCAGTAGAATTGTATCCCAATTGTTCTGTATTCATAATTTTTTAACCTGTATATAAAGGTCTTCTTCCCATTAAGGCCACTTTTACTGGTTCCCTTGGGTGGCCTTTATAGACAGATTTGATTGTATTTACAATCTAATTCTCTATATGAAACTCTTTTCTAGGACTGACATTATTTTTCGATGAACTGTTAAAGTGTAAACAGTTTGGTAATGGTGTTGAACATAATGATGCACAAACTTCACAAATAGTCCTAAATGATATGTGTTCACTTTGTGTGATTTATGTGATTAAATTCCTAGCCTGCTTTAACTGTTCAGACCTTGAACAATTAAAAAAATTACAGTGCATTACATTTGAACAAATCCATATGACTTTTGCATAAAAAAATATGATGATTGCGCAAAGGCTTGTTCTAACATACTGTGACCGACTAATATTGCAAATTCTTGTGTACAAACATGCTGCTCCTTTTCATTTTATCATTAGGTGGTGTTTTTTGAACAGTTTAAGATTTGCGCACTAGTGGTATACATCCTTTACAGAGGCCGATCCAGAATTTTAGAAAGGGGGGGGGGGGGGGGGCGTATAATGTGAGAACCGAATGCTCGAACCTTCTAGGGGGCTCCCCGTAAAATTTTGAAAAAATGGCGCAAAAATCCTGCATTCTGGTGCAATCTGAGCTGCATCAAAAAGGAAAAAATCTTTCATTCAAAATACCTGTATCATAGTATGAAAAAAAGTGTATTATTAGCGACATAAAGGGGGGGGGGGTATGCCCCCTTCGCCCCCCGCTGAATCCGCCACTGCCTTACGCAAATGACATAGTTATAGAGGTTATGCAAACTTCGCGCAAATGTAATGCGCCCAAAATATTAACATCAGTACTTAAATAGTGGAGAGATTTAATAATTTTTGATAATTGAAAAAAAGTGAAATCTCCTTTTTTTGAGGGCCTTGTTAAGCCTGGGCTTGCAATATCCCTGTTTCAACAATTTATTTGCAAACAGCCTGTTTCGTTGCATAAAGTCGCTGTAGTGGGAACATTTAGTTCTATCTTAGCATACTAATTGACGTTTTGCTGGCCACGCCCACAATGTTCCGTCAAATGACCAGATGCTTGATTTACATGCAAAAAAAACGAAAACTAAGCCTGAATAGCGCCATTTAATGACGTCACTGACACTCAGTACGTCATTATTTGCCGTGACGCTGCTTTGGTACCGTTATGGTGGCCAGTATCGGAACACTGTGGGCGTGGTCGGCGATATGTCAATTGTGAATCAAATAGACCATAAGCAGGAGAAGCAGGTATATTTCTGCAAAGAAAAGAAAAGTTGACAATAGAAAAATTGAAGTCATCATGTTTGTCATACAGCTTCAAATGTAACAGCCTTTCCGTGGGCGTCATAATTGAGGTATAAGTCTATTAAATATGAACCAGAGCTTGAAGAATCAGTCTGTGTTTTTTATTTAGATCTCACTGGGATACATGATACCTATAAACGATACATGATACCTGTAAATGTTAAATCAGTTTAATTATAAAGTGAAATTCAATCAGAAAGGTTTTAATTAGGTAAAATAATTTCCGATTTTATGTGAAGGTAATTTGTATACAATTTTAAATTAATGCACAGGTGTGTTGGTGATCAATAGGTGATCATTAAACGAGAATCCACATCATGGTTGAGGCCATAATATATTTGGCTAGTTCTAGTTTGATTATCCTCTTACCATTGTTAAGGCAGATCATTCGGCCTAAGGTAAAGTCTGTTCATCATAAAGCTCCAGGTTTTTATAGTCATTGTAAGATTTATGCTAAAGTGGAGTAATGGAGTTTTACTGTGTCCCAAGTCAAGATTTTTCCAGTTGATGGGGGTGTGGGGGGGGGGGTCAGTTCAGGGATAGTGGAGGAAACTGGAGTGTCCAGAGAAAACCACAGCCTCTGACAAACAAACTTAAAAACTTTCTCGTACTGGGATCTGTACCAAGTACGATTTGAACCTAGAGAGTGAAAGCTGTGTAATCTCGTCATGCCATGTCATATGTATACATGTATATAGGTAACCAACATTGACCTCTCCACTTGATCTTTTATTAGGAATATTCATATAAGCGTGGACTGGACAAGTGCGGTTGAAATGACATTATGAAGAATCATTATAAGTATCATTATTGATATAGCGTGTATCAGAATGTATAAATGTCTATGATATGTCAAGGAAGAAAAAATATCAAACTTCTAAATCAACTGAAAAATATTTCCACTAAAATTAAATAAACTGGTATTAATCTTTATACTGTAAATCAGGATTTTTTTTGCTGTGGTCTTATTTTTGGTGATTTTGCGGATGAAAAAATTCTCAAAAATTAAACCAAAGTTTTAATTCCCCCTCTCTCTCTCTCTCTCTCTCTCTCTCTCTCCTACTCTCTCTCAAAACATTAAAAAAGAATATAGATAAAAGTGTGGTGAATACCGTAACATGAAGAAAGAGAGGCCTAATTAATGACCAAAAAATAAGACTGGGATTAGCACTGGGACCATGAATAATAATAAAAGAGGAGTGGAGTAGAGAAAAATGGTGTTCTATGCTACAGTCCAGATTCTTTTACTATATTGAGGTAGTCCTTTCAGGGATGATGGAGGAGGTAGTCCTTTCAGGGATGATGGAGGAGGTAGTCCTTTCAGGGATGATGGAGGAGGTAATCCTTTCAGGGATGATGGAGGAGGTAGTCCTCTCAGGGATGATGGAGGAGGTAGTCCTCTCAGGGATGATGGAGGAGGTAGTCCTCTCAGGGATGATGGAGGAGGTAGTCCTTTCAGGGATGATGGGGGAGGTAGTCCTTTCAGGGATGATGGAGGAGGTAGTCCTCTCAGGGATGATGGAGGAGGTAATCCTTTCAGGGATGATGGAGGAGGTAGTCCTCTCAGGGATGATGGAGGAGGTAGTCCTTTCAGGGATGATGGAGGAGGTAGTCCTTTCAGGGATGATGGAGGAGGTAGTCCTTTCAGGGATGATGGAGGAGGTAGTCCTCTCAGGGATGATGGAGGAGGTAGTCCTTTCAGGGATGATGGAGGAGGTAGTCCTCTCAGGGATGATGGAGGAGGTAGTCCTTTCAGGGATGATGGAGGAGGTAGTCCTTTCAGGGATTATGGAGGAGGTAGTCCTCTCAGGGATGATGGAGGAGGTAGTCCTTTCAGGGATGATGGAGGAGGTAGTCCTCTCAGGGATGATGGAGGAGGTAGTCCTTTCAGGGATGATGGAGGAGGTAGTCCTTTCAGGGATGATGGAGGAAACTGGAGTGTCTGTAGAAATTTACCATTGACCCTTCAGCAAGCAAACTGGCAAACTTTGTCGCACTAGGATCAGCCTCAAGGTGGATTCAAACCTAGGTGATGAATGAGAGGCACTGCGATCCACTAGCATTTTATTCCAGTCAATCTAGTTTGACCTTATACTAACTGCAACAGAATGTATTTTGTTACTTATATGCTCTTTTAAACATAAAATGTTTATGGTTAAAAATCTACAAAAAAATGTGATAAGGGAAAAGCAGTTTTTTCAGGATTTAAAAAAAATATTTGGTTTTTCTATAGACAAGGGACATAACTCTTGTAAAACAGTTGGGGGTTTAGTCCCATTATAATATGTTTTTGCTATTTGAACAAAATGTAAAGCAAAGACACCAGAATGAATCAACCGTAATTGTTTTCAAATAAAGGTTTCTATAACATTTCTGATCTAATTTTGAGTTAAATGACCAGTCAATTTTAATTTGGTTGCACTTTATTTTTAGTCTGTCACAACCTAATATTTCTAGTAAAGAAGAATTAATGCCAGAATATGCAGAGTAATGAAATTGCTGCAAAAAATATAAAAAATAATATGTGATTGTATCAAGTAGAAATTGGTTGAAATCTCAAATTGTCACAAAAATTTTTTTTCTCTTTAAAATACATGTATATAGAAATTCACTCTCTATCTTTTTACAAAATTTTACATAAAAATTCTAACAAATACCAAAGTTATGATGTCATTTATGACATACCGGTAGCTATTTACGTATCACCCAATTGTAAATACGTGCAAAACTACTTGAATTTGCAAAAATTATCGGAAATTCTAACAATATAGGGACATTAAGTCAAGTACAATTTTTCAGTCACATGCGGTATAAATGTGGTATTCATTTGATTGTTGTATAAAATATCAGTATCTATGTTGAGCACTGTGTTGTTGATTAAAGGCGCACAGGTACGTGTTTTTCACAGCAATGATCGCTGTATAATGATGACGTCGTTCTTCCAACTGTTACGTCACAATACTGAAAATGTTGACGTGGAGATTTTGACCGCTTTCTACTTGATACAATCACATATGTTTTTTAGCCAGAAATACACTTATTTTATCATATTTGTGCATATTGAAATATATCGGAGGTTAATTAATCTTTTTTCAACTTTTCACCATTCCATTAGGACAATTTTGCACAAAGTCTTTCAACAAAATAATTGTTTTACATTCCATATACATATTGCATTCAAAATTGTTCTAAATGATTCATTTTAAGTCTATATATGAATTTCATCGGATTTCTAGGTTTTTTTTTCATATAGTAGCAGAGAATACTTGAAGTTTTTGAAAACTTCTGTGTAAAATTTAGGCTCATAGTGTAGAGTTACCTCCCTTTTCTATAGAAATTAATTCCCCAAAACACCAATAATGCACAGAAGAAATTAAATCTACCTGTCCAAGCTTACACACAAAATATAAGATAGTACCACAATGTAGCGTCTTTGCAATAAATATGCTTGTATTTTAGCTATATTGCCATCATATCATAATGCATGCAGTTTGCTAGGTCTCAGAACTTCATTTTTCCCAATCTTAAAGGCAGAAGGTAGTTCTTCAAATAAAATGTAACAAAATCAGACTTACCATATGTAATGATTATAATTTTTTCATTATTTTCAGACAATGGAAACTTCATCTGAGGATGGTGACCATAGCCATGTTTTACGGGACGAGTGCAATTTTATACAGAATGTTTCACAGTTTTTTAATCAGGAGTCTTTGAGTGATGTCAGTCTCAAAATTGGTGGACAGACTTATTTTGCACACAAATTTGTTTTGGCAAAATCCAGCGATGTTTTCCGTACAATGCTTTATGAAGGCCGTTGGTCATCTCGCAACATGAATGAAATTGAGCTAAGTGAAACACAGGAATGTCAAGTTGTTTTTGAGAAATTTTTACGCTTTTTGTATACGGCAGAAATCCTTATCAATGTGGAATCAGCTGTTGGGATTCTGTGTTTAGCAGACAAGTACAATGTGTCTTCTCTAAAGAATCTTTGTACTAGTTACATGGTGGAGAACGCTAAACCTCCAAAAGTCAAAAATGCCCTTACATGGTATGCATGGTCGAAGGTTCTCGGCTTAGAACATTTAATTGACCAGTGTGCTAAAACAATCGCTTGGAATGCTGATTCATTACTTCACACACAAGAATGGATGAATATGGATCTTGATTTTATTTTTGATTTGCTTAACGACTCTTCATTGGTCATTTCCAATGAATATGATCTTTATGTGGCAATTGTGCAATGGCTGTCACAGGAGCAGCATTCGACAGATCTCAGGGAAAATGCAAAGAAATTATTTCCGCTCCTTAGATTTCCACAAATGATGGTTTCTCAATTATATGAAATTGAGGCTTCTGAAAATTTTGAAAGAGTGGAATTTGCTGATATACTTCCGTCTTTAGTCGGTAAGGCATATCGATTTAGGTCACTGTGTCCATCACAAGAACAGCTCCAGATCGGGTTTTCAGAAATGTTTTATAATCCCCGTAATTACACAGATTTGGTAGTGGATACAGTGCGTATGCAAAACACATTAAGATTTGGCATTCAAGTGGACGTAAGGACATATGCTGGACCGGTGCCAACTGACCGACGTGAAGGAGAATGGAAAATAACATACAGGAAAAATGGTGACAACTGGACAATCCAAATTTACTGCCATGACTCGGCCATGATTAATGGGGAAGCTCGGATACAGGCAAGCGTTATCATCTATAATGAAGATGAACAAGTCATCCAGGTGGAACAAGTTCCGACCTACGTCTGCTCTAGGGGAAATCACTTGGCACTGAATATTACTGTAGACAATCCTGAGGAGTCTAAAGTCATGGCTCTCCAAATCAAACCAGTACCAATGTAGAATGTTTTAAACAGCAGCAAAGAGTATTGCCTCCCGAGTTTATAATGTCCTTATGTCTGTTAAGTCCACCAGCAGAGAGTCCACCGGTCCAGTGGTTAAAATTACATATCATACAGGGATTTATCAGGGTCTTTTGGGAAAAGGCCCTAAACTAAAAATTGGGAATAAGTATAAACTTTTTACTCATTTTGGGAAAATCTCACAGCTAAACTAAAAAAAAAAGTTAAACTTCATTGCTGAATACTGTGAAAAAAGTTAGATTCTAGAGCCCAGTTTTCCGAAGCATGATTAGTTTATAAAATCAATCAGTCGTTTAGACAAAATTGCATTGTATCAAATATTTTATGATTTTTTTGTTGTGAAAACATGAAAAGTGAATAGAATTTCATCAAATTCAAACACAATTTTTAAACAGTAGAATCAATAATGATATGTTAATTTTTAAGGGTGTTTTAAATTTGTGCTTATCACTGATTAAATTAATCAAGCTTTGAACAACTGGTTCTAGAATTCAATCACAATTTTCCATTAGGTTTTTTAAAAATAAAACATATCTTTATGTTGTTTACATAATTGTTAAAATATACAAAACAGTTCATATTGGATCCTATGAATGAATTTTCAAAGTCATCTGGAACATTTATTATGACTGGATGGTGGAGGTAGGAAGGGTGGCACTATCTCAATTCTATGTCCCTGATAGTACAGTTTTTTCATTTTAATTTTTTTTATGATCTACCATCCCAGACATAGGTACTAAACATACTTTAAGATTTTTTTTCTCTTATGCAACAGAACAGACTTTTTAAGATTTTTCTCTGTGATGCAGCTCAGATTGCACCCTTTTTTAAAAGTTTTACAGCGACCTGGATCAGCAATACTAATTTAAAAATTGGAAGTAAACTGACGTATCGCAGCCTATGCCTATTATGTTCAGACACTGGCCACGATTACGGTACCAAAGCACCGTCATGATAACTAATGACATACTAGTGTCAGCGACATCATTAAACTGCACAATTCAGGCCAAGTTTGTATTCTTTTTGCGTGTAAATCAAGCATGTCGGCCCTTTGTTAGAACAGTGTGGGCGTGGCCGGCGATTCATCATTTACTGAATGGTGTTTATATTTATTAAATTATTTGACTTATTTACTGTTGTTTGTATACATGTGTGTTTATTGTTTAGTGTGGCTCAATTTTATTTATTTATTTACTTTTTTTTTATGGGTTTTGCACAATCAGTATTTGTTAAAACCATATACCTACCGGTAGTATTTTACAATATTTATAAGTGTTTTTATTGTATTTTTATAAGTGTAACTCTGTGTTCATAAAGTATAATGTAGTGCTATTGTTTGTGTGTGTGTGTGTTCATGTGTGTGTGAGAGAGAGAGAGAGAGAGGGAGAGAGCATCATTGTTGTCCTAATATTATAGTGCTAAATGACATGTGGTTAAAGTTTATATCATGGTTGTTGGAACAGTATAGTGCTATTTGTGTATGTGTTTGTGTGCAAGAGAGAGAGAGAGAGAGAGAGAGAGAGAGAGAGAGAGAGAGTTTGGATTGCTGTTACTAGTACATGTACATATTGTTTCAACAGTATTATTCTATTTGATATGAGAGAGAGATTTGGATTGTTATTATTTATTATGTTCCAAACCTACCGGTTATTATGTGAGCAAGAGAGGGAGAGAGAGAGAGAGTGGAGTAGAGAGGGGGAAATAGAGAGAGAGAAAGAGATGTGTAGAGAGAGGGGAGTAGAGAGAGAGAGAAAAAAAACAGAGAAAGAGGGGGAGTAGAGAAAGAGAGAAAACAGAAAGAGAGGGGGTAGAGAGAGAGAAAAAAGAGAGAGAGAGAGAGAGAGAGGTGTAGAGAGGGGGGAGTAGAGAGAGAGAGAAAAAAAACAGAGAAAGAGGGGGAGTAGAGAAAGAGAGAAAACAGAAAGAGAGGGGGTGAGAGAGAGAGAGAAAAAAGAGAGAGAGAGAGAGAGAGGTGTAGAGAGGGGGGAGTAGAGAAAGAGAGAAAACAGAAAGAGAGGGGGTAGAGAGAGAGAAAAAAAGAGAGAGAGAGAGAGAGGTGTAGAGAGGGGGGGGGTAGAGAGAAAGAGAGAGAGAGATAGAGAGAGATGGGAGAATAGAGAAAGAGGCATAGGGAGAGAGTGGGGGGGGGGGTATATGGTCATTTATGTTGTACCACTGTATTAACATAATTTGTTGTTGTCTCTTTTATCAAACATAGTGCTGGCCCCTTTGTAATGTTTTATCAAACATAATGCTGGTCTATGGTTTGTAATGTTTTATCAAACATAGTGTTGGTCTATGGTTTGTAATGTTTTATTGAATATAAAACTGGTCTATGGTTTGTAATGTTTTATCAAACGTAGTGTCGGTCTATGGGTTTGTAATGTTTTATCAAACGTAGTGCTGGTCTATGGTTTGTAATGTTTTATCGAACATAAAACTGGTCTATGGGTTTGTAATGTTTTATCAAACGTAGTGCTGGTCTATGATTTGTAATGTTTTATCAAACGTAGTGCTGGTCTATGGTTTGTAATGGAGTTATTTTACCCACATTTACATTGAATTAATTGTTTTATATCAGGGTACTGTATTTATTTGACAGGATTATATACAATGCTTGTATGTTGCTTCCTAATTTAAGACTACAGCATAGGCAAACAACATTGACCTGTCCACCTGACCTTTATTAGGAATATTCACATACATTGATGCACCCATAAATTGGTTTAGGTAAACAACATTGACCTATCCGTTTGACCTTTCATTAGGAATATTCACATAGAATGATCCACTCAATAAATTGGTAGTGCTAAGATTCAAGTTAATACATACACAGTACACAGGTGTACTCTATGAGGTTAGTATATCTCATGATGTTTTCAAAATAAGCACATGTGCTCCCTATACATAGATGTAATTTGTCCGTGATAAATTTTTAAATAAAAGGTCAAACAGACAGGTCAAAGTTGTTTAGCTATAGGGTATTATGTAAACAATCCATGTTACCCATGATGTAGACGAAATAGACACTTAGGTATAGGTAAACAACTTTGACCTGTCTGCTTGACCTTTCATTTTAAATATTTATCACGGACCAATTACGTCTATGTATAGGGAGCCAGGGGCGGATCCAGGATTTTTTGAAAGGGGGGTTGAGAACTATCCAGGATTTTTGAAAGGGGGGTTGCATGGAGAACTATACAGGATTTTTTTAAAGGGGGATGATTATTATATTAATGCTTGATGCGAGAGCTTCCAGAGACGATGGGTCTAGGGCCGATGGGGGCCAAGAAAATAATTTTAATCAGTCAATATCTCACTCTCTCTCTTTAAATTTTTCAAAGGGGGGGTTGCAACCCCCGCAACCTGTCCCCTAAATCCGCCACTGGGAGCACAGGTGTTTATTTTGGTATACTCACCCTTATAGTACACCTGTGCACTGCGTATGTATTAACTTGGATCTTAAGGCTACCCATTTATTGGTTGGACCCTCCCATATGAATATTCCTAATGAAAGGTAAAACGGAAAGGTCAAAGTTGTTTGCCTATTACCTTATACATAGTAGTATTGGTCCATAAATATTAAAATTAAAGGTCAAGTGGACAGGTAAATGTTGTTTGCCTATAAAAATTTTTGTTGTCATTTAACCTTTTTTGTTATAAATTTTGTTGTTGTTAGTATTTAGCTCACCTGGCCAAAAGGTCATGTGATATTATAGCATAGTACAGTGTGAGTATGTCTATCAATGGATTTGTCAAAAGATAGGTTAGAACTGAGTACATTTTTTTAGCTCACCTGGCCAAAAGGTCATGTGATATTATAGCAAAGTACAGCGTGAGTATGTCTATCAATAAATACTGCCAAAAGATAGCTTAGAACTGGGTACATGTTTTTAGCTCACCTGGCCAAAAGGTCATGTGATATTATAGAATAGTACAGTGTGAGTATGTCTATCAATGGATTTTGTCAAAAGATAGGTTAGAACCAGGTATATGTTTTTGTAATAAATTATATTTTTTTCAAAAGCTTTGAATTGAGGGTTCTCTGTGGCCAAGTGGTCTAAAGTATGTACTAAAGCTTGACAATGACTCTTTCAGCTTAATTTAGAATCCCATTCTGGACAGATTCAAGTGTGAAAAAGTTAAGGTCAGAGGTTTTCAATGATATTGCATTTTTATATTTTCAAAATGGAGTCATGATATTGATCATTTTTGGGTGTTGCTTTGATGTTGTTTAAGTATTGTTTTTGACCATGAAACCAGTGAAATGGGTCATGTTATGACCTAAATTACTAATCTTTAGTAAGTAACAGTCCAACCTGCCTTAAAAGCCACCTCTATACAAGCGCAGGTAGAATTGTATCCCAATTGTTCTTTATTGGCTTTTACAGCCACCCATGGGAACCAGTAAAAGTTACCTTTATGGACAGGTGTCCTTTATATACTGGTTCAAATATTATGAATAAAGAACAATTGGGATACAATTATACTGACCTTTATAAGCAGGTGGTCCTTATAAAGAGGTGGCCTTTAAGGCAGGTTGGACTGTACCTTTAATTTATTTAAAGATAATGGTATGAGGTTTTTAGGTTTGGTATTTTCCATTTTGATATTACTTTGCGTCAAGTTTGACCTGGCCATTTGACCTTTAATATGAATTATAAAACAGCAATCCATTGTGTAATTAAGGGGCTATATAAAGTTAATATATATATATAAGGATAGATGATAGTTATGTTTATGGCAATGAAACATGCCGTCTCACCTAAATCATATAGCCTATTGGCCCAAACTAATATCCAAATTAAAGGTCAAACAGCCAGGTTAAACTTGATGTACTATTGTACTATTCTTTCAATGTTATGACCTACAATTTGACCTCTGCATTTTTATATTGATTTTTAATTCATTTTTTTTTTTTTTTGCCTAAATGTAAGTTTTTTCTCATTAACTGTCAACAACATCCCGTTTGATTTAAATGGAAATTAGTTATGGAATTAAACCAGCCGTTCTGTACCAGGTGAGCATTCAAAGCCCATTTTATAATAATGGAATATGTAAAGGGACCAAATTATAGATAACCGGACCATTTATTGTGCAAGATCAGTATTTTAGAGGATATTGCATGATACCCACTAACAGGACTTAAAAATACAATCATAAACAGATTTTGGGGTTTTCATAGAATTTGTCGGTTTCAAGAAAAATCAGGGTTTATTATGTGGTGCATGTCAGTTAAGAGTTTTATACATAGTCTGATCTATCTATCCTTTTGACAATGAACAGTTTGACCAAGAAAATTTCATATGACAAGTTGAACTTGACCATTTTTATCCAGGTTATCTGCATGGGTTACAATTTTTATCCAGGTTATCTGCATGGGTTACAAATTTTATCCAGGTTATCTGCATGGGTTACAATTTTTATCCAGGTTATCTGCATGGGTTACAATCACGTGACTTACTGGTATGTTGATCACACCCTCAGAGAAAAATCTCACTTCGAAGATAAGTTGACCTTAGTTTTTATATGACAGCACACCAATTTTAAAATAATACATCACCAACAGAAGATGAATATGTGCACTAAGTTTCCTTGTCAAATGACGACATTCAACTTATTACATCACCAATGGAAGATGAAAATGTGCACTAAGTTTCCTTGCCAAATGACAACATTCAACTTATTACATCACCAATGGAAGATGAAAATGTGCACCAAGTTTCCTTGCCAAATGACAACATTCAACTTATTACATCACCAACGGAAGATGAAAATGTGCACCAAGTTTCCTTGCCAAATGACAACATTCAACTCACTGCAGTATCTGTAAACACTTGGACAAATTGTTTCGATCAATTTAGATATTCTTGTTGATCTCACTTTCACCTTTATGTTATCGCTGATTTAATTTTATGTCAAGTTTTGTTGACATGTATAACTTGACACACCATATTTAATTTGACCTTTTACTAGGACATGTTTGACCTTGACAAGTTTTTATCTGGTATGTTGACCTCGATATGTTTATTGTAATATGACCTTGCAAAGTTTAACCTGGTGTCTTGACATCGACAAATTTTATCTGGAAATTTGACCTTACCTCTGAACTTGGCATGACAAATTTTATCTGGCAATTTGACCTTACCTTTGTACTTGGCATGACAAATTTTATCTGGCAATTTGACCTTACCTTTGAACTTGGCATGAATTTGCCTTTTAAAATTTGACCCGAAAAGAAATTTTCAGGCCAGATTGAACTTTAAAATGTTCATCTTAAAAAACTACACACAGATCATATATTTGTCAAATTCACATTTCACATTTGTTCAATCTAGGTCTTCCATGAATAATTTGAGGTCATACGGTAATTCTATTAGAGTCAATTTGAGCTCCAATTTTAGCTTGAAATTTGTCCAGTAGTTTGACAGAGAAAACGAAGGTTTGGCCCAAAAAATTATACAAAGTAAGGGTACAAATTGACATTTTATATGAACAGTCAAACCAGTTTTAAAGGCTGGCTCTATATAAGGGCCACTTGCTTTGAATGGCTCAAACTCCTCTTTATTCACGTTATGTGAACTCGTAAGAGCCACTTGCCTATAAAGGCCACTTTTTGTGCTTCCCTTAGGTTATCTGCCTTTATTGACAGGTTTGAATGTACATGTAGTTGAAGAATTAAATTATTCCTCATTCTCAAGATAAATTATTGAGAGAAATAATCTCTTGGAAATGAGAGAAATAACCTCTTGGAAATGAGAGAAATAATCTCTTTGAAATGAGAGAAAAAACCTCTTGGAAATGAGAGAAATAATCTCTTGGAAATGCAAATGACCATATAACCCAACATAGCAGTGACTTTTTACTAGAGTATTCCATGACTATAAATGTATTAACTTCTGTGATTTTTGGTGACGATACAATACACAATCCATGTGCTAAATTAAAAACTACTTTGGTTCACAGTGACCCATTGAATAGTCTACATGAATTTATACACTGAAATTTGTACAATGCTGGAATTCATATATTTACATTTTATTGTTATTTATTAATAATAGTATTTTTTGTATGACAAGCATTTAATGTTGTCTTTGTAAGTGGGTTGTGGAATTAATATTTTCAAATTAAATTTCTAATTTTGTTAAATGTTCAATACATATTTTACATTTTTTTTTATTTTTAAAAATATGCAAGTAGTGAAAAACAATCAAAACATTTTTTCAAGAATAAATATTTCTAACAGCCAGCAATTTTTGTTGTTTTTTTAAACCCCCCCTCCCCCCACAAAGTTTAGAGGAGTATATGAAATATTCTATTCATCCATATCGCCCATGTGTATGGATGGTCAGAACTTAGCACAAATGTATGGCTCTATTTTCTGGAACATGTACTCATTAGAAGTTGTTTCAATGTTGTCTACAACTGAGGATCACACTTTACCTTTTAGGGAGAGGTTCAATTGACGTATTGCCGACCATGCCCACAATGTTCCGACAATGGCTGCCATCACGGTACCAAAGCTGCGTCACTACTAGTGTCAGTGACGTCATTAAAAGACGCTATTCAGACAGAGGTTTTCATTCTTTTTGGGTGTAAATCAAGCATCCGGTCATTTGACAGAACATTATGGGCATGGCCGGCGATGCGTCAATTCCATGCTAACCACTGTGGTAGCTCAGTTTACGGGTAGAGTGCTTACTCTGTAAGTGGAAGGTCCTGGGTTCGAAACTCAACCAGGTCTGACCAAAGACTTGAAATTGGGTAGCGCCTTTCTTCGCAAAGCACTTGGCATTACAAAAATAAAGTCACAGTTCTTTCAGATGGGAACTTAAATTAAACGAGGTCCTGTGTCACAGTGGGATTGGTACACTAAAGAACCCTGTTGTATATGCCATCAGCCCAACAGAGGCAAAATTTCTGCACCTTCACCTTTCATGTTTAGCTGGCAACTTCTCGATATGAGTTAAATATTCTTGACTGGGACGTTAACCCTCTTGCTGCCAAACAGACATATGTGTACTCTACCGACAGCCTGCCATAAGAATATACATGTCCTTTTAATGGAAATGACAACTCTTGGTTAAAAGACCAAGAGATACTAATAATCTTTTGAAAAGTAAGCAAAAATGCAAAATGTTGACTTATTGAGATTATAATCTACAAATAACTAATGATTTCATACAACTACAAGCGCTTCTGATGTCATAATCTTTTGTTGATGTCATATCATTTCGCATTGTGAACATCAATTTGGCACTGCCAACTGGTAATGGTGTTTCTATACTACTAATATAATCCTAAGAGTGGATTTGGGCCATATCCCAGATAAGGCCAAATATGCCCCTTTGTAAACCTAGTCCTTTCCTCTTGGGCAGGTCCAAGTTGGAGATTATTGTTAGTTAGCTTGTCAAAAATAGTAGTATAATGAGCATAATTAACTCTCGCAGAAATATTGATTGGACAGTAATAATGTTCACAGTAAACACCATGATGGGCAAGGCAAATTTATCTTTCTCAGTTCCTGTTGAGAGAGTCATTTTGAAAGAGTTTGATGAAAGTTGAACAAAATATCCTGCCTCGTGTTAACAAGAGTTTTCTTTGATTCCATTCAAGGCATTTCTTCGACTTATTGACCTGCTTTTTATCTTAATTAATCCAAATGCTCATATGAGGTTTTGCGAAAATCCATCACGCGATTTTGTTCAAGTTTGACAAGTAGGTTGACCTTGACCTTATATTATACCATTAAACAATGTGCCACAAAAGCAAGTATGTGAAGGCCAACATATCGTTATCATCAGTACATGAAGCTTTGTCAATTTTGCCAGGTCAATTGATCTTAACCCAATTTCTACTTCTAAGCGCAAGTAGAATTCAATTTTCACAAACTTCAAACATGTCTTAAAATACTGCATATAATTGGACATGTTCTTGAGGTCAGCGATAGTGCCTCTTGTGTATCCAAGATAACCTCAATACAAATTAATCCTAGCCTTTTGTCAAGCTATGAAGAGGAGTTGAGTAATGGAGTTTTAAGCCCTTGCTATGATTTTTTCACATGTATCAAGGCAGTCAGCTCAAGGATGATGGAGGAAACAAAAGTGCCGGAGAAAAACCATTAACCTTCAGCGAGTAAATTGACAAATTTTTTTATGCTAGGAGTCTGTGTTACAAGTCATAATTGTGTGCTTTAAAACATTTAATCCCTTCATGTCGGGGGATACTAGTTTGATGCTAACCTTAACCCAGTGACCTATATATCGGTATAAATTTTTTCATCAAACTTCTGTTGGAGGATCATTATAAGTTACATACTATGAAGACTTGACAAAGCTGGCTATGATTCTACACTGTACACAGTGACCTACTTTTTCACTGTTTTTGGTGTGGTAATATTTGTCAATTTTCCGACATTTAAAATGTATTACATATTGTTTGAAATGCATAAAAAAATGAAAATTATTCTTATAAAATACTCAAAATCACTTGCACTTGCTACAGGTTGAAGTACCGATGACAGTTTCACGTTTATCGCTCAGTTGTCGCCATTTTACCTAATGAATATGCATGATTTATCCATATTAAGGTCGTCCAAATTAATCACGTGACAAAAAAGTGGAGCAGAAAAATGTCCCATCTCATCATTTCCTCTCCAATTATGACCCTTGTTTTGCCAATTTCTTTTACACACACACACTCTTGGTTTTTGGCCGAATTTAACAATGTTTTAGGTCTCCCCTGCTTTGTTAGGCAGATAACTGTCGCCATCTTTTGTTTGTCTCGTATGATAATTTGGGTCACATGATACCTGCCCACTTCGATCAGATGAATTTAAGACATGCCAACCCAAAATTATTTCTTAAACATATTTATTTCTTAAACATTTGAGTACGATTACTATAAATTTTACAATTAAGCGAATCGTCATAACTCTTATAATTTGTAAAAAAACAGGTTTTGTGAATTTTATTTTATAT
Source organism: Anadara kagoshimensis (assembly GCA_021292105.1). NCBI lineage: Eukaryota > Metazoa > Mollusca > Bivalvia > Arcoida > Arcidae > Anadara > Anadara kagoshimensis. The sequence continues at coordinate 41,866,297 of CM037873.1, forward strand.
GTCTGAAATTTAACGAAAATTACCGTACCAATAACTTTAACAGGCCCATAGACACAAAATTGACACGTTTTGTAAATATTATTCTTCTTAAATTTCATGGCAATTGGACAAATATTTGTGTCCGGTGCGTTAACAAGATTTTCTAATAATTTGAAACACTGACCTACTTGTTTTCAAAACATGACAAGAGTCATTCAGGGCAAGATTGTTAATGTTTTTCTAGGTTGGTTGGTTGAATGTTGCTTAACGTCGCATCAGCAATTTTTCAGCTATTCGCGACGAGAACTATTTAATTAATCTCTATGGATTAATTTATGAACAATTTTGTGTATGCATGTGAAGTGCGAGTGTTTTGTATGGTCTGCCTTGTACTAGCGCGCACTCAGGGTGACTTTACCGTGCTAGCTCACAGAGTCAGGACGCCGCAGACGAGCGTACCACTCCCCCAGTCCATTATACTGAAACCAGGTGAATCAGTAAAGGCCAACGGCAAGGAAAATTCACTTTCCCACATGTGGCCCGAGTGGGACTCGAACTCACAGCAGTGAGAGACCCTGGATTTGAAGACTGACGTCTTATCCATTAGGCCACCGCGCCCTCTTTTTCTAGGTTGGAGTGAAGTGATGGTGTTTTTATACCCCAGTTGGGAACTTGGCACCATGGGTTCAGAGATTAAAGATTATGCACACATAAATGCTTTTTATGCCATAAGCTCAGCTGGCTATGGCCCATTGCTAAGCTGAGGTAATATTTAAATAGTTAATAAGCAGTTAATATCAACCCATTTTATCATTTTTGTAATTCTAGTACTTCCAAGATAGTGATACTCTAACCCTTACCACATTTGAACTAAACTGAATACAACTTAAAAGCAGAAAATGTTAACAAATGCAAGATGGAAGGGGAATCCCGAGTTAAAGAGTCTCTAGGACTTCTTACAAAGGGAAGTAAGAGAAATCCATGAAAGTGTTCTTTATCATGCCCATGCATATGTTTACAAGACTCATTCCTCCCCCAGCCCCCCTTCCATCAACTCCTGACTTTCTCCAACTGAGCTATATGTACGATATTGTTCTCATCCAGGTATGAAAATAGAACACATCACACATTTATTTAAATGTTTTTTTTTTATTTTAAATGTCTGTTGTATTTTCACATTTCTTAAACAGACTCTAGCACTGGCGGTTCATATCCTTCTGGTCTAGCTACAGTCTCTCCTGAATCTGTGACAACTGTTTTAGTGCCACCCTCACCGTGAAGTTCCATCAATTTACCCACTGGAAAAGAAAATTAACATATTTCAAAAATAAATACATAAATAAATAAATAACCCAATTTAGGTTTTAGTGCAACTAGCATTCAAACATATTTAGAACAATGTCAGTCTTTTACAGGAACCAATCATATTTTCAACTAAACAATATCAAGACGTTTTAACATAAGTCTAGTTGGAATTTAAAACAATGCATTGTAAAATCACTGTATCAAAACAAAACCAGTCGATAATTCTTATTAAACGTTCTAGAAATGAAATGAGAGAAGAAAAATTCCCAAATTTATCCAGAGACCCTAATTCAGTATGCAAGTAAAGTATACCTGCCAACCTATTGGGAAAATAGGAAACCCTTCTCGGGCAGACCAAGGTATGAAAGTTTGTCAGAATGCTTGCTAAAGGTCGGTGCTTTTATGCAGGCACTCTGGTTTCCTGCACCATCCCAAGAACTGACAACTAGGATGTAAGTGAACAATTTCTGACAGAGGCATAAAACCACATTACTACACTTACTTCAAACATTCTTTTTGCCAAGGATATAAAAATATATTATGCATAAACTTACAGTCAAATTTGGGCTTTTTCAAAACCTTGACTTTGCGGATAAAGACATCATGAAGTGGATATATTCCTTGGCAGGCCTTTTCAATATCTTTACCTATACTGTCTGGAATTCTAAAATGAGAAAAGAAAAATAACAAACTTATTCCAGCAAAATTGTCCGGTAAATCACATTTAAAAGCTTTAGAAGGCTTGCAATCTTTAACTGACTGCATGCATACTAGGGCTGGGACGATAGGGACATGCAACAATATGATACGTATCACGATACACTGCTCAACATATGATACATATCACAATACACTGCTCAACATATGATACGTATCATGATATATCGGTAATACATGTATATATGCATAAGGCAATTCAAAATACATTTTACAAAATTTATTTTTTATGCTTTCAACCTGTCAGCTATGTGGTATGATGACATATTTAATTACTTTTATGTACAAGATGCCCACACGACTCCCATACATCAGAGTTCGAAGGAACTATAATATCAATTGCTGGATTGGGAGTATACATGTTGTCGTTTGACTGTCACATTGTCATCTCTTCCGTTGTGTATAAAAGTCAAATTGAACATGGAATTCAGAGTTGCCAATATATCAATTCAGTGTGTTTCGATATACGGATTGTAATTCTATATATTGGTAATAATTGATTCTAGATATTTCGTTCCACTCCTTAGGTACATGCATTTCAATTTTTAACACAGTTTGTGTTTGGTGACTACCAGTCCTGTGTATTTGGTATTACTTTAATTCACATTGCTGTCGACTTATCTGATGTTAGGATAATGCACTAATGGAGCTAGCACCTAAAAGTCACCCTGGGTGTATGCTAGCACAAAGCAGACACTCACATTAAACATACTGCCAGTCATGGTTATATCTGATCAGACAAACAATAATACCACAGTGCCAATTATCACAATGTGCCAATAAAAGCTTAAGGCTTACCAGATGTTTCTAATCAGCGAGTAGTGAGAAGTTTAAATGAACAAGAGATACAGTTAGTTAAAGTTTGACCCTCAGACATTATTTTTGTGGGGGAAAAAAAATTTTTTTGGACCTTTTCTGGATAAAAAATACATGTATATGGCATTATCAAACTTACAATTTATTGACTACTTCTTTCATATCATTTGAAGAGACTTCTCTTGTAATAATTTCAACCATCTTCTTTCGAATACTTTTAACCTACAAATGTAAGAACGTTTATACCATAGTCTGTATTTATAAATGCGTGAGATGATGATGAACCGATGCAAGATGTGCCAGGGAAAAAAAACCAAATCCATTAATGTTAACAGAATGCCAGAAGATAAAACTCAAATTTAAAATTGTTAAATTTTGTAAATGTTTTGTAGCCTGCACATAAATCATGCATGTATGCAGAGGTGACAACTCTTTGTGTGTGTCATGTCATCAGTAATACCACCTCATTTTTTTCATTTTTCAGTAACTTTGGATAACAGTAACTTGTCAGTATAAATAATGAGATATTGAAGCCATTTTCTTTTCAGCGCAGGCCTTAGATAGAATTTTAAATTCCACTTGGCACAGTGCCTAGTTAAATAAGAAAACCACTCGGCACAGTCACCACAAGTGTAAAAGATAGACAACTGACAAATATATAAGTACTCGGAACATCGATTGGATTTAACGTTACTCTAAGGGACTTCCGAATGCAAAACGGTTTGCACATATGATGCAAACATTCAAATGATTTTGTTAATTCATGCTTGTAACAGAACGGAAAGATTTTTACAAAGGGGCCCGGATCGTTACAATTGACCTCCTTATACAAGATTTTCCTGACCTACACTAAATTGTCTATTGTTTATTAATTGTAACAAGCCCATGATGTATTTATTTGTCTGATGAATTTAACTTGGCACTGTGACTTGTGCAATAAAACATCACTCGTCCCAGTTCTAATTTCACTCATCAGGACGAGTAGACGAGTGAATAATCGAAGCCCTGCAGGGATATGCCAGAATCGGCTGATGTTGTAGCCATCTTGAAACCATCTTGGTCAAGGTGACAACCATTCAGAACTATTTTGAATTTGAATAAAAATGAGAATTGTAACTCTGAAATCTAAATTAAATGTACATCATTTACAGTAAGTTTCCGATGCCACTTGACCGACAGTTTCGTATTGCTCAATAAAAGGAAGCAAACACTTCTTTTTAAAACTGAGTTGGTAATGAAAATTGTACGGTGCCGTAATTTTCAATATTTGCTGTAGTGTGCAATACGTTTACTTTAATGCTGTAATTGATGGATGGCTGTCATGCCCACAATGTTCCAACAAAGGTCTGACATGCTTGAATTACACACAAAAGAATGAAAACTCGGCCTGAATTGTGCCGTTATATGACGTCACTGACACTAGTACGTCATTTGTTGCTGTGATGCTGCTTTGGAACCAAAATGGCCGTCAGTTTCAGAACATAATAGGTATGGCCGGCGATGCGTCAATTTAAGTATTAAAATCATAATAATTACTGATTGTTGGCATTTCTGATGTACATGCATGTCTATATAAATAAAGTCTACAATTGCTAGTTTGCACATTTTTCCACAATATTTGTAGCACAGGTATCATACATAATGTGAATCAACTTTTGTTTATAAAGCCCAAGTTAGAGTATTAGTATCTAGATCGCTAAGTCAAAGTTTTTCCTTGCATCCTTTCTATGAGAGTCCTAAGGACTCGCATGGCAATTTTGCATGGATCCTTGGCCAAGATTTGGGAGTCCCATTTTCTGACACTACAGATTTGTGTGTTCACTACACTATAATAGGAAATATGTGACCATTATCATTGTAAATAAAGTATATCATACAATGCTTTATATTTTATGTTGGATTACTATCATGATTGCTGGGATAAATAAGTGCAGGATGCCAAAGAAGAAAGAAATTTTCCGTTGCGATGCCATGTGGATACTAACAATGCATGATCACAAAAATGCTTCATACTTGCGTTTTACCAAAACGAAAGTAGGACAATCCGAGTCAAACAAGCATTTGTCATCTATAAATAGCATTCAAACCTTACTGTCGAAACAGACAGAAATAATATTTATAGCCCAGCATGGATTGAATTTTTACGTCCCATGGGATGCACAGAAATATTTCTGGGGGTACATAAAAAAAAAAAACTTTCGTCCAGGAAAACCCTGTTAGTTAACCAAGTATGGTTTAAATTAAAAAGTCAATGATTGTTAACTTAGATGTCAATGTTGATAAAATGAAAGGATAAAGGAAGGTCAAGAATGAATACTACACATGATAAATGGAAGCAAGAAAAAGGATACATCAGGGCTCCAAGTAGGATTTGGTTTTCACTAGCCTTCTGGCTACCATGTTTTATTTTTACTAGCCAAGGCCAAAATTTACTAGCCAGGGTTAAATATTTTGGTCGCCAAAACAAAAGTTCCCCGTGATCATGCAATGATACAAAAAAGCTGAATTTATAAAACTTTTATTAATTCAAATTGAAAGCATAATAAAATTTGACAAATAACTGTGTGCCAGCGGAAGTCGCATATCATCACTGTCATCAAGATCCAGATCATAACAAAGTCTTCTGGCCATTCTTTGTAGGCCACCTTCATTTTTGTTGACAACAATTGCGCATTCTATACATACAACCGAGAAAATTCATTACACCATTTTGCTAAAAACTTTGGCTCGCTTGATGCGGCAGTGGGCATTTGTTGTTCATTATCGGCAACACATTTTGATTTCGGAATGGATGGTGTGCCGAAACCGAATGAGGACAATTTCCCTTATGTCCTGCTGGCTCGTTTGGCCATGTTGTTTTCTATAGCAATGTGCAATCCGTTGTACGTTTGTATATTAGCAAGGATTATCATAAGTTACAAGCGTTTGTGTGACCTGCATAACACAGACGGGGTTCCTGTGTATATGAGCAGGGGCTATAAACAAACTGTATACAACACTAGCAGCCAAGGTGTACCAAATTACATTGTTTACATGATCATCTTGTGGCTAAAAACGATGTTTACATGATCATCTCCTGGTTATAAAACAATCTTTTCAGTACAAAAAATAAATTTTCGGTCGCAGCCTCTGTATTGATTGATCGCCGTTTGGCGAGTGCATCAGAAATTTACTAGCCATATCTGATTTTTAGTCGCATATGCGAGTAATTTACTCGCTACTTGGAGCCCTGTACATGTTGTGTAATTTACTCAAAACTATTGAGTTTTAAGACCAGGCCAGATAGGATACAAACTAATCTTATATGGGAATGTTAAATACCTGTGCATGTTGTGCATAACAAGTCTTCTTAGCCTGGTAAGGCTTCTTCTTTGTGAATCCAATGCAGAACATTCGTAAAAGAAAGCCGTCAGTTGTTTTAACATCAATGTGAGCTTCAATCAGGGTCTGCCACTTCTTAACCATAGAACACAACTTGTCTCTTGTCAAATCCATACCATGGAAGTTTGTTAATACATTACGGCCTTGAACTTCCTCTGCCATTAACTTGAACTTTCTGAAGGAGACTTCATCATTCTGCAAGTCAGCGAGGGACACTTCAAATACACGTCCTTTAAGTCCATCTGATGCAATTTCTAAAACCAAGAAAAATATTTAAATATCAAGTTATACTACCGTGAAACCGACTGAAATCATGACATCTAATTGTTTTTTTCTTTCATATCATTCATCAACATTGCATGTGATCCTGTGATAGAAAAATATTGATACACTGTGAAACCGATTGAAATCATTATCATTCATCAACATTGTGTGTAATCCTGTGATCATTCATTGTTAGTTCAGAATATATCATGCCAATGGAAGCAAATTTCAGTTACAAAATATTAAAAAAAGGATTACAAATTTAAGCCAATCAAACTGAATTTCTAAGTGGGAATGACAACAACCCCCCCCCCCCCCCTTCTCTCTCTCCTGTACATGTTGAAATTTAACTAGAACTGTCCCTCTCACAGATTATTTATATGAAGTTTTATGACAGTCGTCCAAAGCAATTATGAGATATGGCCTGGACACAATTTTACAGGGATGAAGCTCAAGTATTTTGAGTTAGGGGCCAAGCTTACTTCAGAAAAGTTGTAACAGTAATAAATAGCTAAACTGTGTAACATTAAGGGACCCAGACTGATTTTTAGAAGCCAGGAGGTATTTGTACCCTGCTAGTCTTCATTCCTGTTTTACACGGGCAGACAAACAGAAAAAGGGGATTCCTAGTTTGAAGGGGTATAGATATATACTCATGGCTCTGTTGTATAAACATCACGATATCATACAATTCTAGTTCCGTACTGTTAGCATTTTATAATAAGGATAGATTCTAAAATCAGTTTGAAAATGATATTGTTAGAACAGACTAAGATATTTACCAGATTTGTCCATTTTGTCCAAAATCAAGGTCTCATTTCAGCAACTAAATTGATTGATTGAATGGAGTTTTACTTCCCCATCAAGAATATTTCACTTATATCTACATGTCACCAGATATAGGTAAAGTGGCAGAAGTTTTAACTTTGCAGAGCACTCGGGGAACTGTGCAGGGAGAGTTCTAAAATATGCCACGCATGTCATGAAACAGGGCATCATTTATTTTAGGTCTCTTGTGAAGGAAGCTGTGACTTACATTTCTAAATGCAAAGTGCTTAGCACTGAAAGGCACTTTTTCAGGGCTGGTGAATGAAACCGGAATGTTGAATAAAAACACCAACCTTCTGCTCATGTGGATAGATATTCCAGGGGTCCTACCAGTTTTGGGGTCCAAAAATATCGGAAAAATAGGAATATAGGGTCAAAATTATATGACTTTTATAGGAAATTGTAGGAGTTTTCACTAAAATTATAGGAATATTTTTAAATAGTTTACATATAAAAAAACCCATCTTTGGCATGCTTTCCTTCCTTCATCCATTCACTTTCCTCCTTTTACTAACAAACATAAAACATTGGCAACTGCAATGATGTACACTTACTGCTTTAGACATACATAAATGTTAATCTTCCTTCAGATATATTAAACGTGGGGAAAATGTTCCCATTCTGAATTCCTGAAGCTACCAGTAACAAAAATATAGGAAAATACAGGAAAAATAGGTTTTTCAAATTATATAGGAAAAGATCAAAATTATAAGAAATATATAGGAAAATTTTGGATTGGTAAGACCCCTGATATTCTGAATTTGGAAGAATGCTGAATTGTTACTGATGACAGGAAATCAACACGATTGTGTTAATTAATACTGTTTAACAATGGGTCAATGTATAAAGGTACTTGGATATTCTATACTAACTTGTTCCCTGTGTCCTTGTTACCAGTGTCTTTCCAATCTGACGTACAACAAACATAGATGGAGCTTTGACATCATACCAATCCTTCTTTGTGAATGGATCAATACTGAAAACAAAAATCTAAATAAGTAAACAGGCTTATCTTTTTAGAGGTTTCAGTAATTTTGATACATTTTTTAAAGACTACTTTCTGGCTTTTAAATTGGGGAAATCTGAAGTTCTGAAATACAGTTAACTGCATAATGAAATACATAATAAATAGCTTGGGATCCTTATTGCAGAGATGTCATATTGTGACAATATCTAGTATATCGCTGTTGTTTTTGGAATTTTAGTGATGAAATTGCGAAAATTTAGTCATTTTCCCCCTGGGGAAACTACCTTTATTCGTAATTAGTAATTTTAGGCAAACAAAATCATTGGGTTTAGCTTGACCATTGTTTTTCTTGCCTGATTCACAATTAAAAAATCTTATGGACTTTTTTTTCAAACACCAAGAATAAATTAAATTAAAACTTTGACCTCTTACGTTGACAAGCAAATACAAAATACTGATAATGAATACAACCTTTAGTATGGTGTATTTTTGGATAACACGCTCCAGGTCCTTGCAGTTGCTGCAATTTTTGTATCATTCATAAAAAATTGTTTCCTTTATTTATATAACTGTACTTTCAGTTTCCCCTATTTGCATGTCAGTGCAAAAGGTCACAAGTCACATAATTTTTCAACATGAGACATATTGTTAGTGTCTTGAAAACATATTTTTAGTTACAAGAACTGCAGGTTAGTTGATCACCGTGCAGATTGTATTTGTTGAGTGAGTAAAATAGACAGGACAGTATTTTGGAAGAGAAAGGAAGAGGTTCTGTTGTCCCACGGTCCCCTATGATAAAAATAAAAAAAATAAAACATTAAGGAGTGTTGACGTCAGTCAAGTCTGTCTAATTAACATCAGGTGCAGCATACACTGCATTTTTTCATTCATTAGATTGTTAGTCATGTGGCATAACAATAGACAAATAATAACAGTACCAGCAAGGTCCCCCACGATAAAAATAAAAAAAATAAAACATTAAGGACTGTTGACGTCAGTCAAATCGGTCTATTACATCAGGTGCAGCATACACTGCATTTTTTCATTCATTAGATTGTTAGTCATGTGGCATAACAATAGACAAATAATAACAGTACCAGCAAGGTCCCCCATGATAAAAATAAAAAAAATAAAACATTAAGGACTGTTGACGTCAGTCAAGTCTGTCTAATTAACATCAGGTGCAGCATACACTGCATTTTTTCATTCATTAGATTGTTAGTCATGTGGCATAACAATAGACAAATAATAACAGTACCAGCAAGGTCCCCCATGATAAAAATAAAAAAATAAAACATTAAGGACTGTTGACGTCGGTCAAATCGGTCTATTACATCAGGTGCAGCATACACTGCATTTTTTCAATCATTAGATTGTTAGTCATGTGGCATAACAATAGACAAATAATAACAGTACCAGTAAGTTGTTTTAAACTCTTAATAAACTTGTGCCAAGTTACTTTCCTTACATGTGTGTAAATTAACTACTTCAATCTTATGCAGCAAACTAAACTAGACCAGGGACCTACATATATACTAGCAAGGTGCTGCTTCATATAAACAAGTGACGGACCTTATCCAGTGAAGTCTGTGTTCGTCTATCAGGCAATTGAAACAACCAACAACTCAATTACAAGACAACATATAACAATTATACAGTGCTCAGTGGGTCCTTCGCAGCATACCCCCCCCCCCCTTAGAAATTATAGAAATCAACCCCTTTTCGCCATTTTCCGAGTGGTTTACTTAAAGGTAGCGAACAAGCCCTACTACTAGTTTATGATTACAACTATTTGCTTAGAATGAAGAAACAAATTAACAGAAATCAAGAGATAACTGTCCATATTTGAGGCAACAGTGATGTGATCACGTTTCATTTATGGGCACCATGCAGATCAATCCGTTTCAACATCAATGAAAACGTTACATCGATAGCTATTTACAGGTTATATGAGTGAAAATATGTCTTAAGTCAAAGTTATTTATTATTTCATAAACATACACTCTTTTCTTGGCACCCTTTTTGCCACCTTTAGTAAGCCTCTTATTCTTTCCGACGGCCATTTTGGCTTGCGAGGCAGTAGAGGAAGTGTAAAGTTTTAGCACATCCGGTATGATTTTCTTTAACCGAGTAAGCAAGGCGTTATCGAAACGACTTTGTGAAGGCAGAAATTCAATGGCGAGACATTTCTGAAGTATTAACTTTGTTTTTATTTGAAATGAACACAGATCAACGAGAATTAATCCGCGCCAAATTGCCTCCTTATGAATACCCTCCACCATGGATCCCACCTCATGAGGTAGGCTAAATCCGAGACTTACAAATTAATTGAAATTATCATGATTTTAGTAGAATCTACTTCTTTAGTAGAGATAGACTCAAGATTCTAAGATCCACAAGGGTTGAGTAATGGTGTTTAACGTCCCAGTGAAGAAATCAGGATATTTATTACTCGGGAAAAAATCTCATTACTAAGTTACCAGTTATGAGATTTTTTCTGAGTGATAAATATCCCGAATCAAGATTTAGAAGCCTGTGCTAAGAATCAACAACTTTTGGTTTCAGAGTTTGAAATTAATGCATATAATATTGTCTAGCATGTCTAGTGTTCTAACATCTTTTGTTGCTTGTGTAACACGCGGCAGTGACCAAACCATAGAACTCCCACACTATACACCCTTCCAGAAATAGCCGGAAACTGGTTATCGCTCTTGATATGACGTCACATCGGGAAGGCTATCTATCGATCCCATCAGCATGTACAGTATATTAACTCAGTTCGAGTATCTGTTAGGTGTCATATGTAAGCTACAGGTGAGATGATAAACCGACAAAGCAAATATTACTTTAAATAAATTACAAATTATAAATGGGCTAATTAAACAAATTTTATGATCATCCGAAAAGACACTTAACATTGTAAAGGATTGTGTAGAATTTGTTGTAATTTCTTCAACAGAATAACAAGTTTTATTTTTACCAGAAAATTGCAATTTGTAAATGTTCAAATTTGAAAAATATAAAATACATGTACGTATATTTATTAATATATTGGGCCATTTAATTACCCTCAAGGACATTTGAAATTCATATTTTCATCCGACTGGAAATATTTTAATTTTTTAATCAAATTACTACGAACGTTCACCTTCCACTTTTTACTATTAATTTTTATTTATTTTATAAAATCGGTATTTTCATAAAACTTATTTACAAAATATTGATATAAATTAAACAATTCAGATACATAATTGATAGTCAAAATAATTTGAAAACTTAAATTTTCCTGTGATTACAAATTAGCGACATCTTAAAGTTGTATTTAAAAATCATTGTTCAACGGATTAAACTTTAATTAAAGAAAGATCCGTTATTGCTAAAAATGTTAAAGGTTCTGAAAATTTATTTTCAAAATTATTAATAAAAATATTTTTAAAAAAATCAAGAAACAAAAAAAAAAAAAAACAAACAAAACAAAAAAAAAAAACATTGAAATTTTGGTTGTATGGTTAAAATTTCGATCAAATTTATATAAATAACAACTGATTCTAAGTAGAAATGATGGCATCCTTACCGATGTCGACTTAAAAAATAGGACTTTTAAATTGTTTCATTAATCCAATTTGCAATTAACAGGAAAATACAAGTACGCTTACCTCTCTAGATTATCTGATTACGAGATGAACAAGGCAGAACAGAACAGAACAGAACAGAACATAAACTTTATTGCATAAAGTACATGTACAAAATACTTATTGCAAAACAGCATATAAAACATGTGACAATATGGCAATTATGATAATAAGTCAACATGTGTATATATAAATTTAAAGCATGAATAAATCACACAAGCAGCGGAAGAACATACTAAACTTTGATAACCAGATAATTAAATGCGCTCTTTTAAAGCAAAATAAATGTATTTAGCGATATTATACTGTTTTTTAATACTATTTGGAGATATTAAAGAAAACAACTTAGATATATTTGGCCAATGGCAGTAGTAACTAGAAAAATACTTTAATCTTAGATGTCTATACTTAGGACAAACCAGTAGAAAATGATATTCATCTTCAATAACCGACATAGTACAATTGCTACATAGACGAGCATTTCTATTAATATTAAAATATCTTCCAGTTTCAACATGTAAATTATGTGAACTAATTCTTAAACGTGTAAGAGAAATTCTATATTTTGTTCCTTTATGTTTAACAAATAATTTTCAAAAACAAAAGTACATTTGATTGAATTATAAAAAGATAACTTCAGTACTGAATTCCTTTGTGTTTCCCATTTTTGAATAAACTGATCATAAATTCTTTGTTTAATTAGGGGAATATTGGGAGTATTAAAATCCTGTGTATACCATATTTCTGAAAAACCTAAATTACATAAAATTGTTTTTACATGAAAAGCCCAATTCATTCCATTATATGTATTATTATGTTCAACATCATGTCTCAACATTTGATATACCCTATATTGCAAACTGTCTTTATCACTAATTACTTTTGACCAATAGTTTAAAATATATTCGTAACGCTTGCAATAAAGAGGAAGTCTAGCCAATTCTCCATAGATACACACTGATGGTGAAGACAATTTAACACCAAGAATTTTTTTACAAAATTTAAATGGATCTTTTCCAAAGTAACTGCATCACAGTAACCCCAAACTTCACTAGCATATGATAATACAGAAACAACCAGTGAGTCAAAAAGCATAAGTTTTCTATTAACATCTAAATCAATTTCAGAAAATAAACCAAAAAGACCACCCATAGCTCTATTACCCGTTCATATAGCTTATCAATTAAAATATTAAATTTACCATTACAATAGAAATCGACACCTAAATAATTATATGAATTAACAATATCAAGTCTGACATTACCATAATAGAAGTCAGGTCTATTTGTAATGGTTCTACCCTTCTTGAAAATCATGACCTTGGTTTTATCAATATTAACTTTCATCTTCCACATATTGCAATAATTATATAGAGAATTTAGCAAATTTTGTAACTCAAGCTGAGATTTACAAAATAAAACTGCATCATCAGCATACAATAAAGAATATAATATAATTTCACCATAGGTAACACTGTTAAGGTCTGCTGGTAAAATGCTTTCAACAAGATCATTAATAAAAATAAAAACAGGGTTGGGGATAGAGGTTCACCTTGTTTAACACCAGAGTATGAATCGAAAAAGTCACTGTACAAATTATTGTATTTAACACATATTTTAACATTAACATACAATGATTGCAAAATTTTTAAAAATTTTGAACTTATACCATATGACTGTAACTTAAGCCATAAAAGACTACGTTCCATGATATCAAAAGCCTTACTAAAATCAACAAAGGCACAAAACAATTTTTTACCACTAGAAAGGCAACACCTGATTATAATACACAGTGATAAATATCTTATTTATTCTCATGTAGTGTCTTATCACTGCTTTGGCTATATTAAACTTATTTGTCAAAAAATCAAAAAGTATATAAATGAAAATAAATAAATAACTTATAATACTAATTATGCGATGTTTATTATTATCTATCATCTTTAAACTGTAACACAAATATGTTAAGTTTCAAAATGTCAGAAAAAATAATTATCCCATGACTCGTTATTATTTGTTTTTTTATATAATTACAGAGTTACAGAATACTTAAAATGCAATGTTTGTAGCTCTCTCTCTCTCTCTCTCTCTCTCTCTCTCTCTCGTTTAAATAATTCTACCGACTGAGAATCTTCCGAGATTAACGAAAAGCTTAGGCTACTTCTGACACACCTGGATTCATTCATGCATAAGCAAATTGTCCTTAGGTTGGTCCGAAGCATTTTCTCTCCTGTAAATCAGGTAATCGAAATCAGTGCCCTAATTAGTTCCGAATGACTGCCATGACTTGGTATTACAATATCAAATATGTCATGGAACAGTTATTATTATGTAACAATTAAAATGAATTTTTAAAATTTTTAATAAAAACAAACTTTTAATTTCAAATTATTTTCAAGAAGTCATAGAATAAAATACCAGCAATATGTAATTAAAATTGAAATTTAATATTTAATTTTAAAACAATATTATATTGAGGGAAAATACGAAATGCTAGAATTTCTTTTTCATAATTCCCTGTATGACGTCACATTCTACTATCAATCCTAGCACTCCCGCCAGGTGTCGCGATTTATCGGAAGGGTGTATAGGCAAGTGCTCTACCGACCAGTACCCAGACTGCACCTGAAAATTCATGTGAATGGAATTCACCAGTGTACCATGCAATCAATACCTTTTAACATTTATGTGGAATGTTTTTGAAACAGTTAACACTGCAAATTCTTGCAATAACATTGTTGCTACAGGAAAACTTAAACTGACCATATCCTATGGAAGTAATCTATTCTGAACAGATCTTTTTCTTTTTACCATTGTTGCCATTTTAATAAAATAGAATTAGTAAAATAAAATAGCAACGCGACTCGGCGAGAATCTATGATCCATAAATATTTTCTTTAGACCACCGAGGCCTCTACCAATCTTGTACAGAGTTGTTAACGTGTTGCAATGGTACAGATTGACATGCTTCACATTCTTGGACATTATTTGGCCTCATATGACATATCTAGGTCCAAAGATACTTATAGTGGGAGACTTTTGTTAATGTGATCATCACACTTAAGCCTCGTTTTACCATTATGGTAGCTCAGTTGGTAGAGTGTTTGCTCAGTATGTGGGAGGTTGTGGGTTCTAAACCAAGCCGGGTCTGACCAGGACTTGAAAATAGGTAATAACTGTTCTTTCACCAAGCATTTGGCATTTAGAAATGAAAGTCACATGGGAAAGTCACATGGTCCTTTGAAAGAGACCCTAAAGACTGAGCCCTGTGTCATGACAAGCATTGCATATGATTAAAGAACCTTCCCTGCACAATTTGCACTGAGCAAAGGTAAAAATTTCTGCAACATCACATTTAGCTGGTGATATTTCAATATATAAGTGAAAAATTCTTTAATATAAAACTCCATTCTATCAATCAATCAGTCAGTCAACCAACCGATCAATCAATCAATCAATCAATCAATCAATCAATCAATCAACCTTTGATATTATTGTAATTTTAGAGGTCACAGCATCCTGATTATAACAATGACATCAGACAGTTTATGCCAAGAAAATTAAATCTTCAAAGATCAAGTGCCTCAGAACAGGTAAAATCATGGAACAAAACATACATCACAATATCACGGAATCTTATTACTTACAAAAAAATTTCTTTGAAATCATTGCGTCACATATGTATTTATTATGATTAAGCAGATTAAACACATGGTTTTTACCGTGAACCACAAACAAATCACTGCTGATGGGTGATGTAATATATACAATGTATCAATGCATACCATGTTCAATGTATGTATGAGCAAAACGCAAAATTTGTAATTTTATATCTTATTATTCTTTTATTATGTTTTTATTTTATTGCCAGTGAAAACCCAGCCAATCTTTTGAGCATATTCATTTTGAAATATCATCAAAAGTTTAGCGATATAGATGCCTGTTTGTCTCACGATTACAACTCTCGAAATTAGGCTACTGTATATTAATCCCTGAATCTGCATCAAACTCTTTTTAGACGGTCTTACATTTATAAAATATTGACTTATAGTTTTATTTAGAAGACCAAATATGTTTCATATGGCTTAAATTCCTTTAGATAAATAAGTTAAGGATTTTAATTTTTTTCATTTTAATTTTCACAGCTAGGTTTTAATATTAGAGGAGGCCAAGAGCACCACTGTGGGATATATGTATCAAAGGTGAGTGAATTATCTCCCTTTAAGAGATAAACCAGTTTAATGTGGATCAAGATTTATTTACACTCATTTACTGTATTCAATAATAATTGTTTGACAACAGGGCTCCAAGTAGCGAGTAAATTACTCGCATATGCGAATAAAACCAGACTTAACTAGTAAGCCAAACGGTGATCAGGCTGTGAATGAAAAGTTTTTTTTTGTACTGAAAAGATAATTTTTATTCGCGAAAGATCTTGATCTTTCTCGAATGTAGCTGTTACATGCAGATTTCTCAACCCGAATATTCTTCCGTTACAGAAAATCAACTCTCTCTCGTATGTAGGTCGAATTTGAATAAAGGGAGATAATTCAAATTTCAATAACTTTTGTATTCTATGGATTTGATGGGTAAATTGTCATGTAAATGGGGTTTATTTATTGAGTAATATTAATTTAGTAAGAAATTGATACGAGATTGAAAAGAGAACGCTGCATTTTGTTGTATTTGAGGATAGAATATGTTGATGACGTCACGCGGATCCCCCCTCCCGGTCAACAGATTTTTTTTTCTTGTATATATTATAATCTGAAATCTGATTGGTTGAGATCGTCTTCTTGACCCAGATGTTAGCTATTTTTAGCTATTTTTAGCAGTAATTAATGGTTTTTTTATCATACCTGCCAACCCTCCCGATCAGGGATTGAGATTAACGGGCGCCCAGTTTTTCGCTCTGGGCGATAAATGTGTCATACACAGGTCGCCCAGGGCTGCCAGGTGGCGATTAGAATTTTCAGTTCAGTGTATTTGCAGAGAGGGTATAAAATGTGTAGGCGGGCTGGCAAAATCTTACACCCAATTTTCAATGATCTATATTTCAATGAATGTCTTTTGGATTCTTATAATATTTACACATAATATTGGGCATGACTTCAATTTTCAAAATATATTTTGATTTTTAAAAAATATTTGATATTTTTAAGTTATTACAAAAAACATGGGCTACACTTTTTTCAATCGGTCAAAATTCATCCGAGACAGGATAACAAAATTTTACCACCCAATTTTCATTGATCTATATTTCAATGAATATCTATTGGATTTTTATAATTGTTTTACATAATATCGGGCATGACCTTAATTGTTTAAATATATTTTTGATTTAAAAAAATATCTGATATTTTTGAAGTTATTAAAGAAAATACGGGCTACACTTTTTCCAATCGGTCAAAATTCATGCGAGGTAGGACGAGTGAGGTTTGAACATTGATCGATATCTCTCCAAATAATTATGCTTGCCTATTAAATCCTCAACAAATACGCGGTGGATATATATCTTTAATAGCAACAAAGGGTATTTCCTATAATTGAGTGGTTTTCTTTTTATAAACGATTGTTTGTGACAGTTTATTGTTCTTTAATTGCGATAAGTACGCCGCCATCTTTGATCAAGGCACGATAGGTTCACCATTACACAGGAGGGATTTACAGAAAAATAACTTATGGCGTCGTACTTATAGAACAATCAAATGTCACAAACAATCGGTTATAAAAAGAAAACCACTGCATTATAGGAAGTACCATTTGGTGGTATCAAAGATACATATCCACCGCGTATTTGTTGTAAATTTTAATAGGCAAGCATAATCATGTGAAGAGATATCGATCAATGTTCAAAGCTTACCCGTCCTGCCACGGATGAATTTTGACCGATTGGAAAAAGTGTAGCCCGTATTTTCTTTAATAACTTCAAAAATATCGAATATTTTTTTAAATCAAAAACATATTTAAAAAATTTAGGTCATGCCGGATATTATGTCAAAATACTATATAAATCCAATACATATTAATGGAAATATAGATAATTGAAAATTGGGTTGTAAAATTTTGTTATCCTGTCTCGGATGAATTTTGACCGATTGAAAAAAGTGTAGCTCATGTTTTTTGTAATAACTTCAAAAATATCAAATATGTTTTTAAAATCAAAACTTATTTTAAAAATTGAGATCATGCCCAATATTGTGTGAAAATATTATAAAAATCCAATAGATATTTATTGAAATATAGATAATTGAAAATTGGGTGTATGGGCATCATCATCATGTGTATTGGAATACTGTAGGCATTTGCACATCGGTCATTTTGATATATGAATAGAGGTCATAAGTTCAAAGGTCAAGGTCATAGATGTAAACGAATACTGAAATGGTTAATTATCTCAAAAACTATGAACTTTTTGTGTAGGCATGTATATTGGAATATTGTAGGCATTTGCCTTACGGTCATTTCCATATATAAATGAAGGTCATAGGTTCAAATGTCAAGGTCATAGATGCAAACAAATACTGAAATGGTTAATTATCTCAAAAACTATAAACTTTCTCTATAGGCATGTATATCAGAATGTTATAGGCATTTACACAATGTTCATTTTGATATATGAATGTAGATCATAGGTCTAATGGTCAAGGTTATAGATGCAAATGAATACTGAAATGGTTAATTATCTTAAAAACTATAAACCTTTTGTATAGGCATATATGTTAGAATATTGTAGGTATTGGCCTAACGATCATTTGATATATGAATGAAGGACATGAGTTTAAAAGTCAAGGTCACTGATGCAAACAAATACTGACATGGTTAATTATCTCAAAAACTATAAACTTTTTGTATAGGCTTCTAAATTGTAGGTATTGACCTAATATTCATTGCGATATTTAGATTAAGGTCATAGGTTCAAATTTTTCTTTACCTTTTTAGTTGTTTATAAACAATACATGTATATTGTAGCTAGATTTCAGATATGTTATATGTAGCATTCTTATGACTAGTTATGTTATCATAAATTTGCAAAAAATCCTTACATATAATTGGCCCTTACTGCTAAAAATTTATTTGGACATTTTCTTTAATTAAAGTCAATGACCATTGAACCTCTGCGTGAGATATGTACTCAGCTGCATGTGAGCATTAAGGCTCATGAACCTCTTGTTTAATATTAGGGTCTCCATGAGGATGGAAGTAACTTTGACCATCCTTGATGGTTTCATACATGCATTTATTCGGATTGAACTATTTCCTACATGAATCCTTAATATTGGTCCAATGTGTGAATATTAAAACAGCCCCATGCTCATAGTCTGCACATTGCACACTACATGAACCAGCTATGTTGTCTTGGGAGCAATGCAAGGTGAACATAACAACCTCCTTTCAGTTACCTGACAACTTCATATACCTGACACTACATTGATGGAGACACTGAACTCCCTGTCTTTCTAATCTTTCACGAATTTTAGTACTTTCAGTACTTTGATTTTAACCCAGGAATGATCATGTAAACAGTCTCATTTTGTATACTTTGGCAGCAAGTGTTTGATATAATTTGTTTATAGCTCCTGCTCATAAACACAGGAGCCCCATCTATGTTATGCATTTAAGTCACATGAACGCTGAAATTTCAGCGTTTTTGTTTCATTGCATGATCATGGGGAACTTTTGATTTAGAGACCAAAATATTTGACCATTGCTAATAAAATTTGGTTTGGGCTAGTAAAAATAATACATGGTAGCCAGAAGGCTAGTGACACTTAAATCCTTCTTGGAACCCTGGACAATTAAAAATTTAACTCATCAGTTTCTGTCATACTACCAGCATCTGTGCCAGTGTCCAAAATTTATAAGTTTATGCAACAGGTTTTAGAAAATGATACTTCCATATTTACAAGCTATCTGCTGGCATTTAGTACTTATATTATACCTCTCCCCTCCCCCTCCCCCCAAAATCTGAGGGGAGTATATAGAATTCACCATGTCCATCATCCATTCGTCCATCATCCGTCTGTCTGTCAGTCTGTCTGTGTAAAATCATGTCTCGGCTATATCTCATATTTGCTTTGGACAACTGTCATAAAACTTCACATGGATAATCTTCATGGCCCAAAGGTGAGTCATGACCTTAAACAAGCACCCACTCAATAAAGTAACCTGGGACCCCTGTAACAGTGTAATACACCGGTAGAAGATATCTTGGATGAGGATGAATATTTTCCTGTCCAGAATGAGCTTCAGAGTTTGAGATCCCTCCAATATCTCTGTCTTTCACTGTCACTAATATAACATTCCTATTATCCCCACTTTTGAGAAAGAGGGGATATTAAGTTTGCGTTTCTTTCCTTCTGTCCGAAATTCTTGTCTGCGGAAATTCTCCAACACTATGAACATGATGAAGCACTTTTTCATGAAACTTGGTGCAAAGCATCAACATTGATAGGAGATGTGCATATCCTTAACCGAGTTGGTTTGCTTATTTTCCTTGGAGTTATTGCCCTTTAAACATAACTCACAAAAAAAAACTGCTGGCGGGGATCCTAATTCATTGAATTTACTCGTTCTTACTCATTTATAACATAAAAAGACAATCTGTAAAAGAAATGATTTACAACAAATACTCTTTTATAATACTGCCAGTGATGTTTTTTAATGATGTAATCAATTTTTGTTAACATTGTCACATATACTGATAATATCATTGATTGATTCAGTGTAGGTTATTGTGATGTTTTAGATGGGTAAAGTGATCCCACCCTAGGGTGGAATTAATAGTCTAACTCACAGAGTTTTCATTGCCATTCCTTTGAGAGAGAGAGATATGCCCCTGCCATTGATCTTGGGACAATAATTAGCTCCATCATCCTCTTAGTTGGACCCCCCCCCCCCCCCCCCAGCAATGTTGGAACTAATCTTGCGTCCCCAGATCTACTGCAGGTAAGCTCAGATGCTCTTAGATATTGAAAATGTCCTGATATTGTGGGTAAAAAGTAAATTTATTTAAGAATCTCACATTGTCCTTACTATTTATATTCATCTTGCTTGTCCCCACTTTTCACAGAGAGAAAAAGATTTCGAGAGAGAGAGAGAAAAAGAGAGAGAGAGAGAGAGTTTGGTGAATTGATTGAATCTATTCTGTATCTGTAGGTGATGCCAAACAGTGAAGCAGATAGATTAGGATTAAGAGATGGCGATCAGGTAAAGGTCAAAGATTAATTTAAATTTAAATTTTATTTCAGGTTTATTCATTTTTAAAACAAATTTTAAGGCTGATATGATTACCAGAAGACACACAATGGGGTTCGCCGCCGTACCACGTGATGCCTTTTACCGTGTCTGCAAAACGCTTGTTTCCAATGGACATGGAATCGCACAATATGACGTTTTTCCGTAAAAATGACGTTATTCGTGGAATTTGTGACGTTGGAAGTTTTCCAAAATGTTCCGCACAAACGTTAAGAGGTATTGACCACGTAGTACAGGGGCGAACCCCATTGTTTCATCCATGCCCTCTTCATAAGTTTTAACTGATTGATAGATTTTGAAAACTTGATCAGTATATTTGTTGTGGTAATACCTAATTGGTTGTTTGTTTCTGGATAAAAACTCTTATAACATTGAAACAAAATTGATCAGTTTGTTTGTTAATCCGGTTTTGAGATTCGAACTGGTGTGTGGGCAGACATTAAATGATAACCATTCCCCCTGCAAACTAAGTTTAGCTGATATAAAGGAATCACCCTGTCCCTCCGTCCATTTGGCCATCTGTCTCAATATGGTGTCACTCCATGTCTTTCATATCTTTGGATGGATTTTGATCAAACTTGGAAAAATGTAAACTAACATGAGAAAATGTGTTGCATACCAAATTTAGGTGTTTTATAAGTCAATGTTCCTTATAGGCCTGGACTTTTTTCTAAACATGTCACAGTGTTGTTTTTTCTTTTATCTTTGTGACAAAAATCAGTGGATATATCCCATATGATGGTTGAATGGTTGAATGTTGCTTTACATCCCATAAGCAATTTTTTCATCTATTCGCGATGAGAACTACATGTATTTTTAATTAATCTCTATGGATTAATCTATGAACAATTTCGTGAATGTGTGTGAAGTGCGGGTGTTGTATGGTTTGCCTTGTACTAGCACCTGTATACTGATACCAGGTGAACCAGTAAAGGCCAACTGCAAGGAAAATTCACTTTCCCACATTTGGTCTGAGCAGGACTCGAACTCACAGCGGTGAGAGACCCTGGATTTGAAAACTGTCGTCTTATCATTTTGGCCACCATGGCCTGCTATCCCATATGATTCAGAGTTAATATAATTACAGAATTTATAGCTACGGACAGCAGTCACATGACTTTTAAGCAATATGTTGATTTAAATATCAAAGTTGGGAAACGGAATGAATCTGATTTGGATAATGATCACTCGACTTGAAATCTGACTGAAACTAATGAATATTTGGAGTTCACTGACATAAAAAGAACAAAAACAAGAGATGGAAATACTATTTGATAAATAGTACAACTTTCAAGGGGAATAACTTTTTTAACCCTCAAGGTGGACTTATTTTTTTATATGTGATACAGGTCATTATTATCTACCTGTGTGCAAAAATTAATAAAAATTCATAGTTGAATTATTTTCCAAGGCTCTCTCTGTGACCTCCTTAAAAAATTGATATTTTTCTATTTCAGATACTATCAGTGAACGAGATTAATTTTGAAAACATAGATCATAGTGAGGTACGTTATATCATTTTATTACTTAATCACCTCTATAAATCATAGTAAAGGTGGACATGGCAGAGTGGTACTGTCACTGGCTTTTGAAGTCAAAGACTGTGGGTTCGAACCTCACTCAGGACTTGGAAATTTTCTGAGATAATTTTCATCTCCTGCCCATACTAGAGCTGTAAAAAGCTCGTTACCAGGTAGTCTTTTGGATGAGACTCAAAACCAAGGTCCAGTGTCTCATTGCTTGCTAAAGACACCTCCGTAGAGTTGGAAAACAGTAGGCCACCTGTCTTTCATCAAAGTCTGACTTTGATTTAAAAAAATGGTTGTCCACAGACAAAAAGATAAATTAAGCTATGAGGAATGGCCAAAATAATATTTAAACACAAACTACTGGTACAGGTTTGTAATACAAACAACTAACAGTTTTAAATGCAAAAAATAAAACAGTCATTTTAGTTTTTTTTACTAATTGTTTTTTTAAGTGCATTAAAATTGCATTTAATTGGCACCTGAAATTTTTAGCTCACCTGAGCCTATGGTCATCTATCTTTGTCCTTTGTGCTTCATCCGCTGTGCGTGGTGTGTAAACTTCGCACGTTTTAATCAACTCCTCAGAAAGAGCTTAGCCAAAATTGGATGATATTTGGCAGTAATGATGTCTAGGTGAGGGCTTTCAGATTTGCACAAATGAAGGGATTATGTCCCTTTGGGGTGCCATTGTAGCTAGACTTTAGATATTCTTAGGACAAGTTATAATTATTTTGCAAAAATCCTTACATATAATTGGTCCTTACTGCTGAAAATTTGGACATTCTCTTTAATTAATGTCATTGACCATTGAACCTCTGCACGAGATATGTACTCAGCCTCAGGTGAGTGTTAAGGCCCATGGGCCACTTGTTTGGTAACGAACCACCCTGGCTCCTAGATTAAAAAAGTCACTTGAGCCCTGTGGGTCCTTTTTATAAACTCAAGTCAAAGATTGGCGATAAAATTTATCCCCCTTTTTGACAAGTTCTACTATATTCATGTTATTTATCTAATTTCAATACTGCATTGTTATTTGTAGGCAGTGAAATGTTTAAAGAAGAACACTTCAATTCGTATGACCGTCAGGTATTTTCCATATGGTGAGTAAAGATGTATATTGTTGTTGCACAGAGACGGATAAATCATGATAAATCATGCTTTCTTGATTTTGGTTAAAGTTTTGGAAAAAATATCACTCTTCGACAATAAGGGGTAATAAAATTAATCTTTGACTACAGATTAACAGTAAAACATGAATATAACGACCACGATTAAATCGATTACATAGATAGTGTGAAGTCAAATATTGGGCATGGTTGCTCCTCTTTACAAGTCTGTTTATAACAATATAATGAAGTCGCTTTATAACGAAGTTGAAAATAGAGTCCCCAAGGCTTTGTTATAATCATGTTTTTTTCTGTATCTTGCATGTATAAATAAGAAACTATTACCAAAATTGAATTTAGGAGTTTTGTCGACCTTGAGTCAAGATTGTATAATCCTGTGG
The DNA here is from genome assembly GCA_021292105.1 of Anadara kagoshimensis. Lineage (NCBI taxonomy): Eukaryota > Metazoa > Mollusca > Bivalvia > Arcoida > Arcidae > Anadara > Anadara kagoshimensis. The sequence continues at coordinate 41,890,479 of CM037873.1, forward strand.
TTTTGAGTTTTGTCAACGTACAACCTTGTGATTTTGAAACATGGAGAGTTGTCGACATATAACCCTCTGGGTTTGAAACACAGAGATTTGTCGACATATAACCCTGTGGTTTTGAAACATGGAGATTTGTTGACATCGAGTCAAGATAACATTGTGGTTTTCAAATACATTTTGTGGAATACATTTGATAAAAATTAATAATAATTATTATTGTTGTTGCTACTGCTGCAGTTGTTGTTTTGATTTATTATTATTATTATTATTATTATTATTATTATTTTACAGGTTATATAAGAACTTTTGATAAAACCAAATTTTTAGCAGCTAACCAACCCATGGCTCCTAGATAGTATGACCATATTGAATATTATGATAAACGTTTTAACAACTTTAATGTGTATTAAAGTATAGGCGAACAACATTGACCTGTCCGCTTGACCTTTGGTTTAAATATTCATTATGGACGAGTAAATTTAAGAATAGGGATCACATCAATATGATGTGAACACTAATCAAGGGCAATGCTTATATATTAACTGCAAATCGCAGCACTACCTATGTATTGAGTGGGTTTTCCTATATGAATATTCCTGATGAAAGGTCAAGCAGACAGGTCAATGTTGTTTACTTATACCTCAGTATAGGACAAGTTATATAGAAAGCACAGCTGAAACCAAGGACTTCTATTTGTGACTTGTTTCAAGTTGGTTTTAACACATATTAAAAGACACATATTTATGCATACTATTGAGCAATGTTTCAAGTTGGTTTTAACACATATTAAAAGACATATACTAGGTTTCCATAAATTTAAAATAATTAGTAGCCAAATTTCCAAAATTTGTGAAAATATAGTCCTTTTTAAAGTATTTTTCCACAAATTTGCTAAAATAGGTTACTTTTGAAAGAATTTCTCAGAAATTAGTAGCCAATGGCGATTTTGGCTACCAAGAATGGAAACATAGCATATATTTATGCATACTATTGAGCAATGTTTCAAGTTGGTTTTAACACATATTAGAAGACACATATCTATGTATACTATTTAGCAATGTTTCAAGTTGGTTTTAACACATATTAGAAGACACATATCTATGCATACTATTGAGCAATGTTTCAAGTTGGTTTTAACACATATTAGAAGACACATATCTATGCATACTATTGAGCAATGTTTCAAGTTGGTTTTAACACATATTAAAAGACATATATCTATGTATACTATTTAGCAATGTTTCAAGTTGGTTTTAACACATATTAGAAGACACATATCTATGCATACTATTGAGCAATGTTTCAAGTTGGTTTTAACACATATTAAAAGACATATATCTATGTATACTATTTAGCAATGTTTCAAGTTGGTTTTTAACAATTCATATTTAAGGCACAATATTACTCTTGTCTTTACTAGTACTATTTTTTCGACAAAGACCAAATACATAATTTCTGTACATATTATTAGTTATACTATCTGTGTTTTGGGACCAAAGACATTCGAGTAATCAGTCATTCTGAATTAGAATGACCAGCTTCAAATGGGGTTTCTCCGCTGTACCACATGAAACCTTCTAACATGTCTGTTGAAATGCTTGTTTCCATTGGACATGGAATTGCACAATATGATGTTTTCCTGTAACAACGACGTTATTCTGGGGATTTGTGACATTGACGTTTTCCAAAATATTTCGCACAAACGTTAAGAGGTATTGACCACATGGTACAGCGGCGAACCCCATTATCATTTATTCTGGTTGGTTAAAATTATTGGTCATTCTATACCCTGTACATATTAGCGAAAAAAGTTCAAAAGTCAAATCATTTTTGCTTCATTTATGTGTTAATATTTTTGAAGATTTGGAAATATTTACATAAATTTACAATTGCAATATCTTTGCTTGAGTCGTCCCATTTTTATGAGAAAGCGCACCAACAGCGCATTTCAAAATTGTTTTCAAATTAATATGGAAAATGTGAGACGACAATAGAAATTTTTTTTTAGATATTGTAAATATAAGAAATAAGGTAATTTTCCAATGTCTTTATGAACTTGCAAAGTATGATGAGCTGTCTCAAATTTTTACACAAAAGGCTTCACATTTAATGCAATTTGAGACAGCCCATTATACTTTGCAAGTTCATAAAGACATTGGGAAATTACCTTATTTCTGAAATGACATGTAAATAAGAGTGTGTAGCAAGTTAAACTGTATTTAAACGTTAGGATTTATATTAATATGCATTGATATTTTTGTTTGTTTGTCTAAAAGGACACCATTATCACTTACTCAAGTGTGTGTGTGTGTGTGTGTGTGTGTGTGTTGCATATGTGTATGTGCATGCATGTGTGTGTGTGTTGCATATGTGTATGTGCATGCATGTGTGTGTGTGTGTGTGTGTGGGGGGGGGGGGGGGTTCTATGCAGAATTAACATAGTTAACAGCCAGACATGTATACAAATTTTATCTGCCTGAAGATTAGAATGAAAGCACTTGCAGGTAGAAAATGTGTTGTTATATCCATGTCTCTGCTTCTACAGTTTTCACTGATTTGAGGGACACTTTTGAAATGACATCTATTTCAGTTATAATTTGTCAATAATCAGAAGTGCTGATTCCGATTTCACAATCATTCCTTAGCTAAGATTTTCCTTAACTTAAATCTTGCAAAATTTCAAATCTTTATAATTTTGTTAATTTTCAAGATATTTAAGAATTTAAGGTGTCCTTTTTAAGATCACATCTAGGTTAAAACATTTGAATTTAGTTTTGACAAAAATATTTACCAGTAGTTTCAAAAAGAGATTGCAAAAATTTGCTAAACTTAAGTTAAGAAAAATCTTAGCTAAGGAATGATTGTGAAACTTGAGCCAGGACTTTCCAAGGTATTTTCTCTTTCTTGGGGTTTATTCTGCCTGTGTGTGTCTCTTTTCTTTAGTCTTGCACCAAGTTGTTGAATTTAAAAAAAAAAACTTCTCTCTACTATGGGGAACTATAGGCACTGTGAGCTGAAATTTTTTAATTATTTCTAGAGTTATTGCCCTTTTTCCAGAATTTGAGTTATTTCTTATATGCAGGAGTTATGCCCACATTTTTCTTCTTTTGCATTTTTTTAATGAACTGAAAATGGAATAATTTCTTGTCGGTAAAAATAATTGGGGACTTGTGCGTTTTGTAATTCAACAACTGGATTTATTGCCCCTTTTAAGGATTTTCAGACTTGGACAACAACCTATATTTAGTAACAATATTATGGTGGTATAAATTGTAATTTATTGATAGTGTATATTCTAAAATTATATGTTTTAACAAAAGTTCGCTCACGATAAACATTGTTGTTTTATGTTTTGATATGATTTAATTTTTTGACAAGCATTTTATTATTTTTTTATTCATTATATTTAAATTAAAACATTTTTTAGGGTTTGTACTATTAACCATGAAAAATATTAGATGTATAAGTATATTTAGCTAATAAACTGCCAATTAAATAATAATTTTAAATTTCTTTTTCTTTTGATAATCCACTTTTTTGATGAACTTTAATTAAAGGTTCATACCATTGGTTCAAAACAGGAAATAGTTGCAGTAAAAGTAAATTTTGAAAGTTGATGACCTTGCCTTTCATGGTGGTCGAGTGTAGAATCCAAGTTTGGAAAGTTAATGACCTTGACTTTCATGTTAGTTTAGTTGAAACCCAAATTTGGAAAGTTGATGACCTTGCCTTTCATGTTAGTTTACTGGAGAAACCAAGTTTGGAAAGTTGATGACCTTGCCTTTCAAGGTGGTCGAGTGTAGAATCCAAGTTTGGAAAGTTAATGACCTTGACTTTCATGTTAGTTTAGTAGAGAACCCAAGTTTGAAAAAAATGATGACCTTGACTTTCATGAAGTTCTATTGGAGAATCTTGACCTTTATGAAAGCCAGACGGAAAACCCAATCTTTTGTTAAAGGATGTTTTTGAGCTGTTAAATTTAGCACCCGGTAAAGGATTAAGCCTATCACGGGTAAACCTAACTGACTAACACTGATTGTGTTTACATGTGCAAATACAAAAGTACATTGTTGTTGTTAAAAATAAAAGAAATGTAATGATTTAAGGGGGAATCTAGTTTCAAAATTTCTTGCATGAAACAAGGACAAAGAGGTGAGGAACTTAAGGATGTATTCTTTTGAGGAGCCCTAAATGATTCCCTGTTGCATAAAACTCTTTTCTTTACCGAACTTTTGGAAGTATATGGCAATAAAATAGTGATTTTTGAAGAAAAAAATTCACTTTTTTCACTAGGGTCATGCTTATGTACCTCAATTTCGGTCATTTTTTTCATTTTCGTCAATTTTTACACATTTTTTGGAAGCTTAATTCCTATATAAAAAAAAGTAAGTCCCTCAATTAATTTTTTTCATAAAATTTTCCATTGACCAAAGTTTTAGCAAATTATGCAAATTAGGTCAAGTTTTGCCAGTTGAGCATTACAGGCCCTTTTGGGTCTTGTTCACATGTGTGTCCTATTCGTATGTGTAAAATATGCTGTTCAACAGAGCAGGTGTTCGAAATTTTCAACATCGTCTATTATGGCGTACAGGGGACTATTTAAAAAGAAATACTGTCTCGGTTTCACAATTTTTTCTTAACTTAGATTTTCCATGACTTAAAATCTGGCAAATATGAAATCTGAATAATTTAGTTATTTTTGTAAGGTGTTATTTTGAAGATTACTCTAAATTTGTAGATCATTACATTTGTAATCTAATTTTTTGAAGATGATTCTAATCTGATTACATCTGTGATGTAATTTTTTGAAGATGATTCTAATCTTATTACACCTGTGATGTAATTTTTTGAAGATGATTCTAATCTTATTACATCTGTAATTTAATTTTTTGAAGATGATTCTAATCTTATTACATCTGTAATCTAATTTTTTGAAGATGATTCTAATCTTATTACATCTGTAATCTAATTTTTTGAAGATGATTCTTATCTTATTACATATGTAATATAATTTTTTGAAGATGATTCTAATCTTATAACATCTGTAATCAATTTTGTTGAATCTTAGTATGATAAAAGATTGTCAAAATTTAAGTCCTTCCAAAAAGTTACAAGTCCCCGACCGTGCATGTGGTTGTTATTTCAAAGACTGAAAGAATGCAGTACACAGTCCCAGGCCCCGGTATAACAATCATTCCTGAACTAAGATTTAGCAAAATTTGTTTTTGTTTTGTGTAACTACTGATGATTATTTTTCTCAAAACTAAATGCAAAAATGATCTTAAAAATGACATTTTAAATTCCTAAATGTCTTAAAAACCAACAAAATTATACAGATCTTAAATTTTGCCAGATTGAAGTAAAGAAAAATCTTAGCTAAGGAACGATTGTGAAACCATTCCCAATATATAGTACAATTTAAATAGAGAAAAGTAAAGTTCAACTTTAATCCCCTATTATCAACTTGTACAACACACGGGGCCTGGCCCCGGTTAGGCCCCGGTTTCACAATCATTCCTTAACTAACATTTTACTTAACTTTAATCAAATGAAAGTGAAACCTTTAGATATTCAGAAACTTAAGGTGTCATTTCGAAAATAGCCCAAGCTTACCACAAATGTTTCCACATAGCTTCGAAAAAGATTGCTAAAATATATATAATATATATAACTTTATTTCTCATAAACCGTTTTTACAGTATAGAGAATATATAAAACATTTACATATAAACATATACAGTGCATACGTGGAATACAAATTAAGCTAATTTGGAATACAAAATACGAGCTAACCAGGAGGACTGACAATAAACTTATAAACAATACGAAGAAAATTACATAATCTATTGAGTGTCAATATATCTCTACTAGAAAATAAACTATTAAATTTCAATACATTTGCCCCATTGTAAAAATAACTGTCTATATATAAAGTTCTATAATAATTTAAAGTTTTACATACTAAAATGTAATGAAATTCATCCCCAATATCTAATTTACAAAGTGGACATTTTCTATTATCTCTACTAATACAAGACCATCTACCTGTTTCTATGGGGAGTCTATGATTTGAAGTTCTAAGGGAAATTTTAGTTAACTGATGATTGTGAAGCCTCGCCGTGTTTAAGATAAGTGTTCATACATTAGAAATACCGTATCGGGATAGATATGCAGTTAACAAATTGGCTCTAAAAGTCTGGAAATAGAAGGGAAAAATCAATGTTAACAAATATTTATTATATGAATTGTATATATTATATGCATCATATACAATACAAGTACCATCAATTAATTTGATATATCTTAAAACAAGGACAAATCCAGTAATTACGCACCGGTCCAATCCAGTAATACCAGACCGGTCAGGCCCCGGTTTCACAATCATTCCTTAACTTAAATTAGCAAATTTTGGCAAGCTCTTTTTGGAACTACGAATAAATATTTTTGTTAAAACTAAATGCAGGTGTCATAAGCTGGAAATAATATTTAAAATGACACATTAAATTTCCTAATATCTCAACAATTAATAAAATTATAAAAGTTTTTAATTTGCCAGATTTAAGTTGTGAAACCGGGGCCTGATCCATTAATTACGCACAGGTCCAATCCATTAATAACGCACCGGTCCGATCTAGTAATTACGCACGGGTCCGATCCAGTAAGCACACAGATCCAATCCAGTAAATTGCGCACAGGTCCAATTCAGTAATACCACACCGGTCCGATCCAGTAATACCGCACATGTCCAATCCAGGTTTACGCACAGTCCGATCCAGTAATTACGCACGGGACCAATACAGTAATTTCGCACGGATCCGATCCAGTAATTACGCACAGGTCCAATCCAGTAATACCACACCGGTCCGATCCAGTAATACCGCACAGGTCCAATCCAGGAATTACGCACGGGTCCGATCCAGTAATTACGCACGGGTCCAATACAGTAATTTCGCATGGATCCGATCCAGTAATTACGCACAGGTCAAATACAGTAATTTCGCATGGATCCGATCCAGTAAATTACGTACAGGTCCAATGCAGTGTTTCAATACTGAATCATAAATTCAAATCAAGTTTCGTTAAAACTACTTTAAATGTCACACTAACTTAAATTGTTACTTTTTCGGTCAAATTTTTCTTAACATTTAATTCCTTTAGCTAGTTAATGAATGTGTGTTAAGAAGGTAATTTTAGTGGTGTAGACATTTCCTTGTACTTCCCGCGAGTGGCGACATGGCGCAACGCATACAATATCTAGTAATAATGTAAAAATACGTTCTTTTTGTCATCCGTAATCCAAATACAATTAGTATTTTCTGGTGAAACTGAAACAAACACCGGCTGGATTACTTTACTTAGTGTTGCACTATAGGCATTTAGCAGCATCAAGCAGTTTCCAGTTTTTCCCACTACATGTATTGCAGCATTGTTGTGATCAGCCACGAATACTTGACCTTGTCGGTCATGAGTTAAACAAGTGACGTTCATTTTGAACATTTTTATAGTCTTTGGGCCTAAGTATCTGAACAATTGTCTTCCAGCTTGATTAAATACGGTCACCTTATTCCTGTCGCTGGTGATCCAAATGTCATGATTTGTATTTTGTGTGACACAACATCTGAAGTTATGACGCCAGTTGAATTCAGTACAAATGATCTGCTTTGTATCTCCAGATATAGAGAGTATCAAAATTTCCACGGTTAACAAATGGATCGGTTCTGATCGCACCACCACAAGTAAATCATCCGTATGGGTGATACACATGCCGAAAAACTTGCCAGGTGGCATATCGAACATTGACGTTAATTTTCCATCTTTCGTTAGTTTAACGACCGTGTTTTCGTCCCCGTTCATCATCAACAATTCCCCAATAGATGTCACAGCAGTATCCGCGATGGTAAATCCTGAACGGAAGGTACGACGTTTTTGTCCATCACGCAAGTAAAGAGAAATATTCTTCTTTTCTAAATCGTGTAACCATGCTTCTTTGTCAGAGACGACTTCGATACCCAGAATTTTCTGTTTGTTTGTAAAAACCGGATTCAGTCGCATGTCCACGGATATTTCTTCAAATGGACTAGCATTCGTATTGGTCCTGGGAGTCAACATTTCGTCGTCGTCCGTTTCTGCTCCAGAACTAGTTACCATTTCTGTATGCAATGTCAATGTCGTATCCCATTTTTCGTCTCCGAACTTTAGTTTGTGGTTACAACTAGTTGCTTTACCCTTGCCACAATCACTTCCGGTCCACATGGAAGAGTTGTTTTCCAAAACGTCGCATGTCGTAGATTCTTTTATTTTAGGCTAAGTATAGTACTTTCCCCTGTCGTAGATTTATTTGTGTATTGGCAGCTCTCTGTGTTTTTGTAGTTGTCCCCTGTCATTGATTCATTTGTTTTTTTACAGCTATCCCCTTTCGTAGATTTATTTGTATTTTGACAGCTATCCCCTTTCGTAGATTTATTTGTATTTTGACAGCTATTCCCTGTCGTAGATTTATTTTTGTCTCGACTGCTTTCCTCTGTGTTTTGACAGCTATCCCCTTTCGTAGATTTATTTGTATTTTGACAGCTATTCCCTGTCGTAGATTTATTTTTGTCTCGACTGCTTTCCTCTGTGTTTTTACAGCTATCCCCTTTCGTAGATTTATTTGTATTTTGACAGCTATCCCCTGTCGTAGATTTATTTGTGTTTTGACAGCTATCCCCTGTCGTAGATTTATTTGTGTTTTGACAGCTATCCCCTGTCGTAGATTTATTTGTATTTTGACAGCTATCCCCTGTCGTAGATTTATTTGTATTTTGACAGCTATCCCCTGTCGTAGATTTATTTGTGTTTTGACAGCTATCCCCTGTCGTAGATTTACTTGTGTCTCGATTGCTTTCCTCTGTGTTTTGACAGCTATCCTCTGTCGTAGATTTACTTGTGTCTCGATTGCTTTCCTCTGTGTTTTGACAGCTATCCTCTGTCGTAGATTTACTTGTGTCTCGATTGCTTTCCTCTGTGTTTTGACAGCTATCCTCTGTCGTAGATTTATTTGTGTCTCGACTGCTTTCCTCTGTGTTTTGGCAGCTATCCTCTGTCGTAGATTTATTTGTGTCTCGACTGCTTTCCTCTGTGTTTTGACAGCTATCCTCTGTCGTAGATTTATTTGTGTCTCGACTGCTTTCCTCTGTGTTTTGACAGCTATCCCCTGTCGTAGATTTATTTGTGTCTCGACTGCTTTCCTCTGTGTTTTGGCAGCTATCCTCTGTCGTAGATTTATTTGTGTCTCGACTGCTTTCCTCTGTGTTTTGACAGCTATCCCCTGTCGTAGATTTATTTGTGTCTCGACTGCTTTCCTCTGTGTTTTGACAGCTATCCTCTGTCGTAGATTTATTTGTGTCTCGACTGCTTTCCTCTGTGTTTTGACAGCTATCCCCTGTCGTAGATTTATTTGTGTCTCGACTGCTTTCCTCTGTGTTTTGGCAGCTATCCCCTGTCGTAGATTTATTTGTATTTTGACAGCTATCCACTTTCGTAGATATCGTCTTCATGTTGTACTTTTGGCAACTATTCTCTTCCACAGCTTTCTCAGTGTCCTGACGGATATTCTTCACCATATTTTCACAGGAAACGGAACCAAACAAGGTGTTAATTTCTTGTTTATCGAAATCGGAAAGAAAAAACTTTGGTGCCTTAATCGAAGGAGGCGGCATTTTTGAAAGGTATGCGTTTTGTTCAATCTTTTGATGGCATGTATTAGCAGTGTTGATGATTTGTTTAATCTCTGATACATACATTTTTTCCTTACTTATATTAACAAATTCTCTTAATTCCTGGATATTTTTTCCCATTTCTTCCTCTACTTTACCCAGTTTATTCAAATCTTGCTTTTCAATTTCTCTCAGTTGTTTGACGAAAGTGTCACAAGTATCGTCTGCTGCTGTCTTGATTTCGTCTGTCCGTTGTCTGATTGTCCCTATTGCATCGTCAATGCTTGTTCTGTATTCTGTTTTTCTTTGAACAATTGCGTTTGTAACTGCTTCTAAAGATGGTATATTGACTTCTTCAATTGTACTTATTGATTGATTTATTTTTGTTATTTGGTTGTGAACAAAATCAGTTATTTTGTTAAGCTGGTGATTGTGGTGATGTTCGGTTATGCACTCAACACAAACAAGTTTATTACAGTCCTTGCAGAACCGTACATACACCTCCGAAATGTGATCAACACATTGTTCGGTTTTATAAACTCGAAGCTCTCGATTTTGCTTTGAATTCAATGCTTTGATTTTATGATTTGAGGACGCCTTACTTTGCGCATGCGCAGTTTGACATCTGTTACAGAGAATTTCGTCACAATTCTCACATTGCCATTTTACATCAATACCACTACTAGAACACAAATCACATTCTATTGTCCATTGTGGTGAGTCTAACATCTTCGCTTGTTTGTCCGGATATTTTGGTAAGGTGCACAGTTTGTTCTCACTGTAGTGTCAATCTATTACTACCTGTATTTTGCACACTATGGCTTTCGTTAATCTGTTCACATCCTGTAACGAAATTGAATGACTTATTTTTCATCAGTCAAGAATTTGAACACATAAGTTATAAATTTAGTTACTATTGTTCCAGCGAACTTAGATAGTCGCTTATTTGTCAATTAAGTTTCTCTGTTTAATATTTTGTATTTAATTTTGAATTCTTAATATAAAAGCCTAATTAAATGTAAAACCATAACTATTCTGCAGTCCTCTGGTTTTGCTCTACATAACGAAACAATTGTTTTCATGCTCTGCACACATATACCCTCCTTTTTCTGTTCATCGTATCTTTATGCATATTTTGAGCATTGCATGAAGGGTAATTTATATATATATACATTTTGAATGGGTAAAACCTGAATGGCACACCTGAAGGACAACCTTGTTTCCACCCGCGTAATAATTATTACAGTCAAACCTGTCTATAAAAGCCACCCAAGGGAACCAGCAAAAGTGGCCTTTCTGAGCAGGTGGACTTTATATACAAGTTCAAATAATTAATATGAATAAAGAACAATTGGGATACAATTCTACTGGCCTTTATAAGCAAGTGACCCTTATATAGAGGTGGTCTTTAATGCAGGTTGGACTGTAGTATGCAGTTAAACCAGGCCTGATTTACACCTGGGGTATATTAAGGTATGTAACACATTGATTTTTCTCCGTGTTATGAAAAAAGCCAAAAGTTTTGGCAATACCTGTTTTGTAATACACTTCCGGGTCTACAACCCCTATAGGTAGGTGATATGGTATTAATTACAGGAATGTCAAAATAAGCACTAAAATTACAATACTTGAATTTATATTAAAGATTAATGAACTATCTAAGTTACCTGGAACAATAGTAAGTGAAATTTTACTACAGAGGCCGTAAGGTGGCATGTGTAAAAAGTTATTCCGTTTTTCGAAAAAGTAATTTGTATATGTGCGATAATAATTTCGTTTCGAAAATGCGAAATACCACCTCGAAAATGCAAAATAACCAAATTTACGAAAAACTATTGCTAATATACGAAACAGTGTTTCGGATATATGAAATATTAATTCGAAAAATATGAAATACTATTTCAAAATACTATTTCAAAAATAGGAATGTCATCACTATTGAGAATATACAAAATCCTATTTCGAAATTACGAGATAACTTACAAATCCACCTTACCGACTCTGTATTTACGTCTTCGTGAGTATTAATTGACTTATATCGAGGCAACACTTACGATGTTCAGAATACGAAAGTTCAAAATACGATTTCGGAAAATACGAAATAAATACGCATTACGAATATATATATTAACTAGATCTACTTTTAAAATTCTAAAATTACAAAATAAAGTTTGCGAATACAGTAACACCTGCCTATAAAGACCACCCAAGGAGTCACTTAAAGTTGCCTTTTTGGGCAGGTGACCTTGAGGTAAGTGATAGGATAGACGTTATCCATCATAACTCCACTCCACCCAACCACCGTTTTGATGGAGCGGAAGATAAATTATGTGTCTATGGGTTAATTATTTCGCACAAACCA
>CM037873.1:41907529-41920029 GCA_021292105.1 Anadara kagoshimensis
TCTTTAGTATCTGAATCGGACCAATTAGATACGAGTGCATTTCAATAATGGTCCCCTGGCACCAATACAGATGGCTATTATTCCAATAAACGAAGTTAAGAATTGCTTTTAAATTGAAGCTTGTATAATTTATTATCAGTAAATTTTTATATACAATGTCTGGACTAAAACTAGTAAATGGTATTATATAAACCTTTATCTCATAAATCACGTTAAGACGTGATTTCTCGTGATTCAGTCAAGGAAATCCAATAGATGGATGTAATTCCTCTATGTACCATTGATTCCTGTCTAAGATAATGACTAGGAAAGATTAAACGCTTCCTGTAGCAAATTTTATAACCCTATCATATACAACATGTACAAATCACGTAAACGCGAGATCGTTAGCCAATAATCGTGTTCGGTTGATGTACGGCAATTTTTCTCAATGGGTCAACCAAAGGAATCATGTAGGCTGGCCTTTCCCCTCAACAACTTAGGTAATTTGTACATGAGCAAAATTATCAGACACAAACAAATTACATATTGATTCAATGATGAAAGATTAGTTTAACGCTAAGTAAGTTCTCAAGAATGTATTCCAATAAATCTGTAAACACTTGTTACATGACGGTTTTTATATGGTTAAAAAAGATAATTTAGCGCTACATGAAATGCGAGGAGTTATATACAATCATTATTATTGTTGTTATATATACAATTATTATTATTATTATAATTGTTGTTGTATTTATTCTTTTTTAAATTTATTTATTAATTCATTTTAAATTTTAGATCGGGAGTGAAGAATAGGTTTAGCTAAATAAAGTTAATTCAGCAAATGTCAGTGCTTAGAAAAACAGCATATTGTCTGAAAAGAAACATGTTATACACAAAGTTTTCTAGTTTTAAGGTACTTGTCCTTAACAAAAGTTTACATGGTATATATGGGTTAGTCTCGTCTTATTTCAAATACTATAATAATAGTATAATTTTGGGCAGATGTCAGTTTAGGTTGGTTGGTTGGTTGCATGTTGCTTAACGTCGCATCAGCGATTTTTCAGCTATTCGCGACCGAGAACTATTTTAGTAATCTCCATAGATTAATCTATGAACAATTGTGTGTATGCATGATTGTACTAGTGCGCACTCAGGGCGACTTTAACGTGCTAGCTCACAGAGTCAGTACGCCGCAGACAAACGTACCACTCCCCCAGTCCGATATACTGATACCGGGTGACCCAGTAAAGGCCAACGACAAGGAAAATTCACTTTCCCGCATGTCGTCAGAGCGGGACTCGGACTCACAGCGAGGAGAGACCCTGGATTTGAAGACTGATGTCTTATCCACTAGGACACCACGGCCTGGTCTCAGTTTAGGTGTTGAGTAATGGTGTTTAACGTCCCAGTCAAGAATATTTCACTTATATCGAGACGTCGCCAGCTATAGGCGAAGATGCAGAAAATTTGCCTGTGCGTTGCGCTGATGGCATTATACAGCAGGATTCTTTAGCGTGCCAAGCCCACCGTGACACGGGACCTCGTTTATTTTAAGTTCTCATCCGAAAGAACCGTGACTTTCATTTCGTAATGCCGAGTGCTTGGCGAAAGAACAGTCACTACCCACTTTCAAGTCTTGGGTCAGACCCGGCCGGGGATCCAACCCACGACGTTCCACTTACAGAGCGAGCACTCTACCAACTGAGCTACCGCAGTGATTCCTCCGTTTAGGGAACACGTGTTTATTTAGTCTGCATCTAGGGAACACTTTAATGAAACACACAATAAATATTAATCTACTATGCATAAAGGCTATTTTGAACATTGAATATTGTAAAATATCACATAACCCTCCTGTTTATTGATGGAATAAAACGGTGTAATATTTTTCGTATTACACAGGTACCCATGTCATATCACCTGATTGTGACGTAATCAGTTATCACGCTTCTGTTTTACGTAGTGGTCGTGCCTAATGACGTCATATGAAAACTGTGTCAGTCTGTTGTTTATCTTTAGACTTTTGAAGACTTTCCGATTCTTTGAAAAATAATTTTGATGCATTCGGAAAAATATTATGATTCAAACTTACATACTGATTATGTCTTTTTTCTAGGTGATTAATTTACTTTTACTATAACTAAATAGAACTATATTCTTACTTGCGCAGTTGATTTGGAAGTGATTTGTCTGACCCAGATAGACATCGTCTGTTTCTATATGGCATCAAATAATATGAACATGTCATTATGCCTCGGTATTTTGAGTTATGTGATATATAGAATCTTAGACTCGTGAGGGTTTAATATTTAATTATTAAACTCGTTTAATAAATTTCATATTAAACCCCCACTCGTCTAAGATCCTCTATTTAATCGCTTGGAAAAATTAACAGTGCATATTTATTCATTATTTAGATACCTAACTAAAAAGTAATTTTGACAATGCTACATGTTTTGGTCAACGCCTGTACATAGAAAAAAACAGATTTAAGACAGAAAATGTGTATTTTTATTATGTATTTAATTTTTTTTTAAATTTCACTTTCAAATTTTAACTGTCTCGTAAGCCCGCGCGATTGTACAATTGGGTTTAAAATGTACAGAATCTTTAACCTTGTTGTGTGACAGTATAATGCAAATTTTAGTAGTGGTAGTAGTATTAATTAGTGTCTTCCAACTGACCATTTGGGCCCCAAATTACAAATGAATGTTTGAGTAAAAAGTTACCTTTCACCTGCGTGATCGAATCAAGAACAGTCACACCTCGACGACCTAAATATAACAGAATTTACCATTTTGATTTGCTTGAAAAAATGACAAAATTTATATTATGTACACACTTACATAGACTTATTTAAAAAAAGACGTAATTCCTACTTAATATAATTGAAATTTTAACAAAAAATTAGAAGTAAAACAATTAATCGACATATGGCCTTTATGTACAGTAATGTTAATTGCGCTAGGTTTTTGTTCGTGCATTGTATATGTGGCACGTGCTTCTTTTGAATTTTTATTAAAAAAAAAAAAAAAAAAAAAGGTAGAACATGACATATGTATTAACTGTAAATCCTAACATTAACCACGCATTGCTCAGATCCTCCTATATCAATATTCACAATAACAGGTCAAGCGGACAAGTCAATGTTGTTTGTCCGTATTAAAATTGTTGATTAAAATTGATTAAAAAAGGAGATATACAGTACAGACCTGTCGAAAGTTTAACATTGAGCTAACGAAAAGGAGATATACAGTACAGACCTGACGAAAGTTTAACACTGAGCTAACGAAAAGGAGATATACAGTACAGACCTGTCGAAAGTTTAACACTGAGCTAACGAAAAGGAGATATACAGTACAGACCTGTCGAAAGTTTAACACTGAGCTAACAAAAAGGAGATATACAATACAGACCTGTCGAAAGTTTAACACTGAGCTAACGAAAAGGAGATATACAGTACAGACCTGTCGAAAGTTTAACACTGAGCTAACGAAAAGAAGATATACAGTACAGACCTGTCGAAAGTTTAACACTGAGCTAACGAAAAGGAGATATACAGTACAGACCTGTCGAAAGTTTAACCTGAGCTAACAAAAAGGAGATATACAGTACAGACCTGTCGAAAGTATAACACCGAGCTAACGAAAAGGAGATGTACAGACCTGTCGACAGTTTAACACTGAGCTAACGAAAAGGAGATATACAGTACAGACCTGTCGAAAGTATAACACCGAGCTAACGAAAAGGAGATGTACAGACCTGTCGACAGTTTAACACTGAGCTAACGAAAAGGAGATATACAGTACAGACCTGTCGAAAGTATAACACCGAGCTAACGAAAAGGAGATGTACAGTACAGACCTGTCGAAAGTTTAACACTGAGCTAACGAAAAGGAGATATACAGTACAGACCTGTCGACAGTTTAACACTGAGCTAACGAAAAGGAGATATACAGTACAGACATGTCGAAAGTTTAACACTGAGCTAACGAAAAGGAGATATACAGTACAGACCTGTCGAAAGTTTAACACTGAGCTAACGAAAAGGAGATATACAGTACATACCTGTCGAAAGTTTAACACTGAGCTAACGAAAAGGAGATATACAGTACAGACCTGTCGACAGTTTAACACTGAGCTAACGAAAAGGAGATATACAGTACAGACCTGTCGACAGTTTAACATTGAGCTAACAAAAAGGAGATATACAATACAGACCTGTCCAAAGTTTAACACTGAGCTAACGAAAAGGAGATATACAGTACAGACCTGTCGAAAGTTTAACACTGAGCTAACAAAAAGGAGATATACAATACAGACCTGTCCAAAGTTTAACACTGAGCTAACGAAAAGGAGATATACAGTACAGTCCTGTCGACAGTTTAACACTGAGCTAACGAAAAGGAGATATACAGTACAGACCTGTCTAAAGCTTAACACTGAGCTAACGAAAAGGAGATATACAGTACAGAACTGTCTAAAGCTTAACACTGAGCTAACGAAAAGGAGATATACAGTACAGACCTGTCGAAAGTATAACACCGAGCTAACGAAAAGGAGATGTACAGACCTGTCGACAGTTTAACACTGAGCTAACGAAAAGGAGATATACAGTACAGACCTGTCGAAAGTATAACACCGAGCTAACGAAAAGGAGATGTACAGACCTGTCGACAGTTTAACACTGAGCTAACGAAAAGGAGATATACAGTACAGACCTGTCGACAGTTTAACACTGAGCTAACGAAAAGGAGATGTACAGACCTGTCGACAGTTTAACACTGAGCTAACGAAAAGGAGATATACAGTACAGACCTGTCGAAAGTATAACACCGAGCTAACGAAAAGGAGATGTACAGACCTGTCGACAGTTTAACACTGAGCTAACGAAAAGGAGATGTACAGTACAGACCTGTCGAAAGTTTAACACTGAGCTAACGAAAAGGAGATATACAGTACAGACCTGTCGACAGTTTAACACTGAGCTAACGAAAAGGAGATATACAGTACAGACATGTCGAAAGTTTAACACTGAGCTAACGAAAAGGAGATATACAGTACAGACCTGTCGACAGTTTAACACTGAGCTAACGAAAAGGAGATGTACAGACCTGTCGACAGTTTAACACTGAGCTAACGAAAAGGAGATATACAGTACAGACCTGTCGAAAGTATAACACCGAGCTAACGAAAAGGAGATGTACAGACCTGTCGACAGTTTAACACTGAGCTAACGAAAAGGAGATGTACAGTACAGACCTGTCGAAAGTTTAACACTGAGCTAACGAAAAGGAGATATACAGTACAGACCTGTCGACAGTTTAACACTGAGCTAACGAAAAGGAGATATACAGTACAGACATGTCGAAAGTTTAACACTGAGCTAACGAAAAGGAGATATACAGTACAGACCTGTCGAAAGTTTAACACTGAGCTAACGAAAAGGAGATATACAGTACATACCTGTCGAAAGTTTAACACTGAGCTAACGAAAAGGAGATATACAGTACAGACCTGTCGACAGTTTAACACTGAGCTAACGAAAAGGAGATATACAGTACAGACCTGTCGACAGTTTAACACTGAGCTAACGAAAAGGAGATATACAGTACAGACCTGTCTAAAGCTTAACACTGAGCTAACGAAAAGGAGATATACAGTACAGACCTGTCGACAGTTTAACACTGAGCTAACGAAAAGGAGATATACAGTACAGACCTGTCGAAAGTTTAACACTGAGCTAACGAAAAGGAGATATACAGTACAGATCTGTCGAAAGTTTAACACTGAGCTAACGAAAAGGAGATATACAGTACAGATCTGTCAAAAGTTTAACACTGAGCTAACGAAAAGGAGATATACAGTACAGACCTGTCGAAAGTTTAACACTGAGCTAACGAAAAGGAGATATACAGTACAGATCTGTCAAAAGTTTAACATTGAGCTAACGAAAAGGAGATATACAGTACATACCTGTCGACAGTTTAACACTGAGCTAACGAAAAGGAGATATACAATACAGACCTGTCGAAAGTTTAACACTGAGCTAACGAAAAGGAGATATACATTACAGACCTGTCGAAAGTTTAACATTGAGCTAACGAAAAGGAGATATACAGTACAGACATGTCGAAAGTTTAACACTGAGCTAACGAAAAGGAGATATACAGTACAGACCTGTCGAAAGTTTAACATTGAGCTAACGAAAAGGAGATATACAGTACAGACATGTCGAAAGTTTAACACTGAGCTAACGAAAAGGAGATATACAGTACAGACCTGTCGAAAGTTTAACACTGAGCTAACGAAAAGGAGATATACAGTACAGACCTGTCGAAAGTTTAACATTGAGCTGACGAAAAAGAGATGTACAGTACAGACCTGTCGAAAGTTTAACATTGAGCTAACGAAAAGGAGATATACAGTACAGACATGTCGAAAGTTTAACACTGAGCTAACGAAAAGGAGATATACAGTACAGACCTGTCGAAAGTTTAACACTGAGCTAACGAAAAGGAGATATACAGTACAGACCTGTCGAAAGTTTAACACTGAGCTAACGAAAAGGAGATATACAGTACAGACCTGTCGAAAGTTTAACACTGAGCTAACGAAAAGGAGATATACAGTACAGACCTGTCGAAAGTTTAACACTGAGCTGACGAAAAGGAGATATACAGTACAGACCTGTCGAAAGTTTAACACTGAGCTAACGAAAAGGAGATATACAATACAGACCTGTCGAAAGTTTAACACTGGGCTAACGAAAAGGAGATATACAGTACAGACATGTCGAAAGTTTAACACCGAGCTAACGAAAAGGAGATATACAGTACAGACCTGTCGAAAGTTTAACACTGAGCTAACGAAAAGGAGATATACAGTACAGACCTGTCGAAAGTTTAACATTGAGCTAACGAAAAGGAGATATACAATACAGACCTGTCGAAAGTTTAACACTGGGCTAACGAAAAGGAGATATACAGTACAGACCTGTCGAACGTTTAACACCGAGCTAACGAAAAGGAGATATACAGTACAGGCCTGTCGAAAAATTAACCTGAGCTAACGAAAAGGAGATATACAGTACAGACCTGTCGAAAGTTAAATAATGAGCTAACGAAAAGGAGATGTACAGACCTGTCGACAGTTTAACACTGAGCTAACGAGGAGGAGTCAAAGTTCGGTTACCGAGTGTCTGAGATATAGATAGCTATTGACTCAGTAATACTACTGAGATATATATATATATATAGCAGATGCCGAGGCAGCATTGGGCCGAGATGAGCTGTCGATTTGGCACCGATTCGTTAGCTCGTTGTTAATCTTTCAACGGGACTGTGGTGTATACTGTTTCATTATGGAAATATAAACGGACAGGAAGAAAAAGGCGTTTGTTTTCAAAACTGCAGTAAAAAAAGTCTGAAAATTTAAGTAGAATTCCGTTTTATAATTACATGTGTCATCTTTATATAATAAATGGTATTATTTTTTATGAAGGTTTCTATTCCTGTTCTTGTTAATGGGATAATCATTTATATTTACAGCACCTATTGCATTCCTATGATGAACTCATTGTAGAAAATCTGGGACATTCGGCAATGACACACACTTTTTCACATACATTGTGCGCATGAATACACCTAAATTTAAGATGGGGGTTTCCATGACCTACTTTTATCAGTCTATTAACAGTTTTAATTTGACAATTATTATGAATTTGTATTTTTGTTTGTCAATTCGAATAAAATTTTATGAAATGTTCTTTTGTTTTTGAAATCAGTGTACTTTTTTTAAGCTGCCTATTACCTTGCATCATCAATGAAAAAGGCGGGAATTATCTTGATTGGCACATTGGCTGTTCCCAGAATGTTTACATTGCCGACAGATTCGGTATTTACCAGTTTTCTTTCTTATTTGTATGACGCAATCGAGAAGTGTATAAAAAGAATGTAACGATTCGCAGTTCATTTAAGATTTGCTAGTTTTAAAATCTGGGTCATGACTTGATGTCCCGGAATAAAAAGAAAGTCAATTCGTAAAACTAACTATTGCGAACATACGAAATAATCATTGCGAACATACGAAATAACAACTGCGAACATACGAAATTACCACTGCGAACATACAAAATAGCTATTGTGAACATACCAAATAACTATTGCGAACATACGAAATAACATGCTAATATAAAAAATTTATATTGCGAACATACGAAATAACATTCTAACATAGAAAATTTTCATTGCGAACATACGGAATAACTATTGCGAACATACGAAATAACATTCTAACATAGGAAATTACTATTGCTAACATACGGACTTACTATTGCGAACATTCAAAATTACTATTGCTAACATACCAAATTACTATTGCGAACATATGAAACAACTATTGCGAACATACGAAATAATCATTGCGAACATACGAAATAATCATTGCGAACATACGAAATATTAGTGCGAACATACGGAATAACTATTGCGAACATACGAAATTACCACTGCGAACATACAAAATAGCTATTGTGAACATACGAAATTACTATTGCTAACATACGAAATGACATGCTAACATAGGAAATTATTATTTCGAACATACGAAATAACATTCTAACATAGGAAATTACTATTGCTAACATACGGAATTACTATTCCGAACATGCAAAATTACTATTGCTAACATACCAAATTACTATTGCGAACATACGAAACAACTATTGCAAACATACGAAATAATTATTGCGAACATACGAAATGACATGCTAACATACGAAATAACTATTGCGAACATACGAAATAACATGCTAACATACGGAATTACTATTGCGAACATTCAAAATTACTATTGCTAACATACCAAATTACTATTGCGAACATACGAAATAATCATTGCGAACATATGAAATAATTATTGCGAACATACGAAATAACAATTGCGAACATACGAAATAACAATTGCGAACATACGAAATAATTATTGCGAACATACGAAATAATTATTGCGAACATACGAAATAACAATTGCGAACATACGAAATAACAATTGCGAACATACGAAATAATTATTGCGAACATACGAAATATTAGTGCGAACATACGGAAGAACTATTGCGAACATACGAAATAAGTATTGCGAACATACGAAATATTAGTGCGAACATACGGAAGAACTATTGCGAACATACGAAATAACAATTGCGAACATACGAAATAATTATTGCGAACATACGAAATAATTATTGCGAACATACGAAATAACAATTGCGAACATACGAAATAAGTATTGCGAACATACGAAATATTAGTGCGAACATACGGAAGAACTATTGCGAACATACGAAATTACCACTGCGAACATACAAAATAGCTATTGCGAATTTACGAAATAACATGCTAACATACGGAAATTACTATTGCGAACATACGAAATAACTATTGCGAATTTACGAAATAACATGCTAACATACGGAAATTACTATTGCGAACATACGAAATAGCATTCTAACATTGAAAATTTCCATTGCGAACATACGAAATAACATTCTAACATTGAAAATTTCCATTGCGAACATACGGAATAACTATTGCGAACATACGAAATAACAATTGCGAACATACGAAATAACTATTGCGAACATACGAAATAACATGCTAACATAGGAAATTACTATTGCGAACATACGAAATAGCATTCTTACATAGAAAATTTCCATTTCGAACATACGGAATAACTATTGCGAACATACAAAATGACATGCTAACATAGGAAATTATTATTTCGAACATACGAAATAACATTCTAACATAGGAAATTACTATTGCTAACATACGGAATTACTATTGCGAACATACAAAATTACTATTGCTAACATACCAAATTACTAACTGCGAACATACGAAACAACTATTGCGAACATACGAAATAATCATTGCGAACATACGAAATAATTATTGTGAACATACGAAATAATCATTGCGAACATACGAAATAACAATTGCAAAAACACGAAATTACCACGCGAACATACGAAATTACTATAATAGCGAACATACGAAATAACAATTGCGAACATACGAAATATTAGTGCGAACATACGGAATAACTATTGCGAGCACACGAAATAATTATTGCGAACATACGAAATCACCATTGCAAACATACGAAATAGCTATTGCGAACATACGAAATAGCTATTGCGAACATACGAAAACACCATTGCAAATAACGAAATTACTATTGCGAACATACGAAATAACTATTGCAAATACTCGAAATAATTATTGCAAATGAACGAATTAATTATAATGCGAAAAAAACAAAATAGTTATTTCGTTTATTGGCAGTAGTCATTTCGATTATTTCCAATATTAATCCGAATTAGGATTTCGAATATTCGCAACATTTAATACTTATTTTGTTTATTCGCAATAGTTATTTCGTTTATTTGCTAACGTTATTTCGTATTTTTGAAATATTTTTATTTTGAATTTTTGAATGAGTATAAATTTGCCATAAACTATTGCGAATATTTGAAATACTTATTCGAATCAATATTTCGAAAACACGAGTTGCTATTACAAATAATCAGAATGACTATTGCGAATAAACGAACTGTTTCGAATATTCGAAATGCCTTTCCGAAATAACTTTTTTCGCAAATTAATGTCACCCTACCGGCCTTCGTAGTTCAGACTGACGTCATATTGGATGTAGATAATTTGATAACAATTATCATATCTGTCTTCAGATAATTGATAATTTGGTAAATAAATATATTTAGATTTGATATATTGCTGTAATAGACTACAGATTGTTACGATAAACAAGGCATACAGTACAGACCTGTCGAAAGTTTAACGCTGAGCTGACCTATGGGAGTCTAACCTCAGCTGTCCAGTTCCTGACCTATGGGAGTCTAACCTCAGCTGTCCAGTTCCTGACCTATGGGAGTCTAACCTTGGCTGTCCTTTGGCTGACCTACGGGAGTCTAACCTCGGCTGTCTAGTGGCTGACCTATGGGCGTCTAACCTCAGCTGTCCAGTTCCTGACCTATGGGAGTCTAACCTCGGCTGTCCAGTGGCTGACCTATGGGAGTCTAACCTCAGCTGTCCAGTTCCTGACCTATGGGAGTCTAACCTCGGCTGTCCAGTGGCTGACCTATGGAAGTCTTACCTCGGCTGTCCAGTGGCTGACCTATGGGTAGCTAGTAGCCACTGAAAAATCTGTTAAGAGATTTAATAGATAGCAGCTGCCAAAAAACTGCCAAGATAAAGCTGACACGGGGCCAAGATGAGCTAGCTTGTTAGCTTAGTGTTAAACTTTCGACAGGCCTGTAATTGTAAATTGCTATCTTGGAACGGTAACGAGCTCTCTAATGTTAAAACACAGGATTTGATTATACTGTGGTTTTTGAGAATGTTCGTGAGTAGTAGCAATATTGAAATGGTAGAACATTGCATCGCTACAAATTGAATGATTTGTAAGCAATTTAATGAGTTAGAATTCGTCGCCGCAAGATAGAATGGGAGGGTGTGTGTGTATGTGTGTGTGTGTGTGTGGGGGGGGGATTAATAAGAAGAATCGCGTCACTGTTTTTTTGGTTTTGTCAATACAGCCGTGGACTTCGGAAGAACGTTTACCATGCATAATTTTAAATCGAAACTTCTTGAACTTTGATATGACCATGAAAAAGCCATCCGTCGGGCATTTCATGGGGTTTGATTATTAAAATAACATCCATGTGTCTTCGTCAGAAATATTTCGAATGAATAGAAATCCAACGTTTAATCAACATAAGAACTGAACTGCCACAAAGTTTACAGAAGAAAGATGCGTCTCGTAATCGGAAGGATTGCAGAACCGAATTACTGAGTGATCATGGAGGGGGGATGTTATAAAGAGCTATCCATTCATCGTCATATGAAGGATGTTTGCGCGAAGGAGTAGGATTGGATAAATATGGTGTTTTACGCCAAGGTCTAATTTTTTCACCTACACGTATTTCGAGATGGTCAGTTTTGAGGTGGTTGAGTTAATGGGAGTGCCAAAAAGTGCCCCTCCCCCCCCTAAAAAATAAAAATAATTAAATAAATAAATAAGAACGGACACTAAGTTGGATTCGAACCTACCTACCTACCTACCTAGTCCTTTATATGCCCGGGGGCACATAGGACAAGGACTAGAGTTTTCCACTTTTCTCTATCTTGTGCCATCCTCTCCATTCGAACCTAGGGGGCGAGAAGGGTTCGTAGGGCGCGTTGCAGAACACCTAGACCTGATCACCAATGCGTCGTGTGGGTGATGAGAACGGAATACGTGTAGTTTATTGCACTTGACGACAACAGGATCAATCCTCTTTGCATCGGATAAAGTAATTTTTAAGTAATGCAATTGTTCCTTTTTTATAAAAGAATAAGATCATAATATTAGAAAACATAATTGAATTACTTATTGTCACTAGATTATGTAGGGAGATTACATCAACATAAAACATTCCCAGATGTGACGTT